>JAMQGT020005318.1:0-119416 GCA_024447675.2 Pterophyllum scalare
TTCATACCTGGAGACCTCCTGCTGCTCCATCAATTCAGAGTTAAATTCTTTAAATACAAGAGGGAAATATTTCTGTAGGTTCTCAGTCATCCAGGTTAGGGTAATCTTCAGCACTTGAGTTGAAGTTGAAGGACCTTTTTTTTTTGGTTCTTGAAGATGTTTCACTTCTCATCTGAAATCTTTCAGTTCTCAGCAACTGATCCAGGATTCCAGGATTTAATTTTAGTTGTTACCCTGGAGGGTGATCTTGAGAGTCGTTGACCCACCCTATTGTCATCTGAGTCATTAAGGTCACATGGGTCATGGTATAAGTGGAAGCTGAATCACCTGAGAGGGGATCTAAAGGCTTGAATATAGGTGGCTAATAGTTTGTGTCATAGGCCACCTTCTCTGTTTACTGTCAAACCATCTGTCTTCTTGGTCCAAAATGCCAACATTTGTGGAAAAATAGGAATGCATAAATATTTGTGTGTGTGTGTGTGTGTTTTAAAGAAAAGCTACATTATTGACAGGTTATCTTCTTCCTTTTAGGGGTTGCCAGTGGATCATCTGCCTCCATCTCACTCCATCACTGGCATCCTCCTCTGTCACACCAACCCGCTGCATGTCCTCTTTCACTACATCCACTGAACCTCCTCTGTAGTCTTCCTCCTGCCTGGCAGCTCCATCTTCAACATGCTTTGTCCAGTATATCCACCATTTCTCTTCTGCACGTGTCCAAACTATCACAATTTTGTCTCTGTAACTGACTCCATACCTGCTCAACCTGAGCTGACCCTCTAATATATGCATTTCTAATCTCGCCCATTCTGGTCACTCTCAACAAACACCTGTCTCCCTCTCATTCACTCACATGTATACTGTTTTGCTTCTACTCTCTTTCATTCATCTTCTCTCCAGTGCATACCTCCTTTCAAGGCTCTCCTCCACCTGCTCCATGCTCTCACTACATTTCACAGTGTCATCAGAAAACATCATAATCCACCGAGACTCATGCCTGACCACACCTGTCAACCTGTCCGTCACATCTGTCACTCCTACATCTCACCAGTGTCTCACTGTCACGTCCTACACCACCCTCACATATTTCTCTGCCACTCCTGACTTCCTCATGCAGTACCACAGTTCCTCCCTTGGCACCCTATCATATGCTTTCTCTTGATCTACGGTGTTATTTTACAGCGAATGCTATCTTAAAGTTAAAGTTTGTAAAAGTAATTTAAAACGGGAATTAAAAAGTAATTATCAGTGTCAATTAGAAACAAGATGTGATTGAAATCTCGAAAATTTTGGCACTGTGGATATGAAATTTTCCAAATTAAAAAAAATCTTAATTATAGTATTTACATTGTTTTCTTTAAATAGGTCATTATATTTTCTCCATCAAAAAACTACAAATCTTGATTTTGAATGCACAGGGAGCGCTCTACGTCACATCCGCCGTTTCCCTCCGGAAGTACAGTTAATTTTTATTCACGGGGAGAAAAAAAAAGAAAAAACAGCTGTTGTTGAAAAAGAAAACATCAAAGTGAGTTTCATGGACGAATGCCGTGCTTTACCTATTCGCGGACTTTAGTATCGTGAGGACTGCGGTGGGGGGGCTGCGCTCGGCGTGTCCCGCTGCTCTTTAGGGTGACTTGGAGCAGCGAGGCTCGGTTCGCTCATTTGTTGCGAGTTGGCTGCTGCTGCTAGCTGTTAGCCGTTAGCTTCCATCACTGTGGACTTCCAGCTAGCACGCTAGCCACTCTCAGCTAGCTATCTGGCCATTTCTGAGTGTCTGCTGAACTCCGAGTGACAGCAATACCTGCCAGATGTCAAACAGCCAGTAAAATAAACCGTATAGATGGCGAATTAGTGCGGGAAAGAAGATCGTACATTGTGTGACTCGTTAGCCTCCTACTTTGCGATTTATCACTGTTTATGTTAAACGTTAGCCAGTCTCATTGCTCATAGAAGAAAGGTAATAGTTGATGCATTTGCTTATGATTACCTATTTCCTCTGAACGGATTTACCACGTTAAAGCCTGCATTTGTAAGAAAGGATGGCTTCCCATTTTATCGAGAAACTGCATGATGTTGGGAAAAATGTGAATTTAAGTGCAACTACATGATTATTTTTGCTTGAAAGTTCTCAAGCTCAGCTTCATAGTGTTTTTGTGTAATGTTTTTACAGAATGCCGGCCCCAAAGAGAGGATCAGCCCCTCCGGACTCCCAGCCGAAGATGAGGAAGTTGGATGAGGATGGAGACGTGCCATCCAGAACTGTACCAGCGACCAATAATCAGTCCCACAAAACAGGGAATATGAGGGAAAAGACAGCAGCGCCACGGGCTAAGAAAACTCTCTGCTTCAGCGGAAGGGGGAAATAAGCCAGCCAAGTCACCCCAACAGAGCTCGCCTCCAAAGGATTCCAGCAAAACCTCCTCCGACCCGCCTGTCAAAATAGCCAAGATCCTGAAAGCCACAAGTGCCTCCTGTGGAGAAGCTCCCTCACAGAGAGCGAACTCCATAGCCTCCCTGAAGCGAACAGCCTCCACGGAGTCAGAGGATGAGTTCAGTAGTGACGGAAGTAAGGTTGACTTCTTCAGAGAAAGGGATGATGACGACAAGGCCCGCTGCATCAGAAAATACTCAAACAGAGTCAAAGCCAAGCGCAAGGCGGAGGAGTTGCCTTCTAACCCAGAGGAGACGGGTCAAGGTTTACCCTCTTCACCTAAGGACCTCATACAGATGGACCACAATTATGGTAGATTCACAGATTCACCATGTCTTCAAAGTACAGGTGAGGCTAATGAGAACATTATACAAGAATCTGCAGAATCTTTTACTGCGCAAGAGAGACCAGAAATATCAGCTAATGAAACACAGGAAGTCTCTGTAACAGGCATAGAATTTGAGTCCTCAGATGACAAAAGTAAACATAAGGAATCACAAAAAGTAGAAAGTCAAAAGGTCATAGATAATGCAACACCAGCGTCATCGAGAGACATTTTAGACCCCATTATATCTGAGGCTGAAAAGAAGGATGAGGAAGAGTCTGTTCAAAGGGCTTTAGATGATAAAACACTAACGTTAACAGCAGAAACACTAAATTCAGTTATTGGAGAGGTGAATCCAAACTGCAAAGATGAAGAAAAGTCTTGCAGATCAGAAAGTCTGAAAACTGAGACTAAGACAAATGAGACCACAGAGTTTATTTCAGAAGGGAATAAACTGAAGATTCAGTGTACTACTGAGAGATCAACTGAAGCAGCCAGAGTAGCTGCCAGCCACAGTAAGGAAACAAACCCTGCACCAGGACAGCATCTTATGGAAAGTAGTACTTCAGAGAGTCAGACTGATAAAAATCAAGCAGACCTCATTATCAGAACTCTAAGCTGCTTCTGAAGGGGAATCAAACAGTGCCGGATGCCGTGCTGGATGCCGTCACCGACTCATGTGTTGATGTGGAAACATCGGTCAAAAGCTCTGAGGAAAAGCTTGAAGAAAGTGACAGAAAAGGAGTTGACTTCCAGTCGACTCAGGCCATTTCTTGTCCTGGAGGTTTGGTCGAGATACAGCTGAGCCATGGCTCTGTGATAACTGACAGCTGCACTGAAATATTGACACTCGATTGTGAGGCTGTTCAAAGAGAAGTGCTTTCCGAATGTTTCACAGTTCCAGAGGGTCAGACAGCACCTAGCGTAGATCTGCAAAATCAGGAGAACCTCAGACTTTCTGACATTGCAGAAAAGCCTGATGGAGTTAAAGAAGAGTCTAAGAGCACAGAAAAAGACATAAGCATGCCGTGTGTCACTGCACCAAACAGCCAAGTCAACATGGATATACAGACTGCAGCAGCATCAGAGATTTCTACAGTGGAAACACAAAAACAGGAAAACTGGGATGTTCCTGAAGCTACCGCAGACATATCTACAAGCGTCCATGAGGATCATGTGGAAGAAAACTGTAAAATTATGGAAGAGATGCACGCTGTGAGCTTTGGATGTGGTAGTGAAGCTGACAGTCAAAACAAGGTAGAAACACAGACAGTAGTGACTTTGGAATTTTCTCTACACAGAAGTGCAAATTCATGAGACCCTGAGGAAGTCTGTGAAGCTATTCACAGCCGAATCCCCAGAGGTTCATGATATGGATGATAAATCTGAAAACATTAAAACCTTTGAATGTGCTGGCAGATCTGAGAGCCCGACAAAATAGAAACGCAGGGCATGACAGCAGTGGAGTTTTCTAATCCAGCAGCTAAAGTGGAAGTACGAAGCCAAGAGAGGCCAGATGGTGAAGCCATGAGTGACAAAGTTCAGAAAGATCAGTGGGCTGCAAACTGTGGGCGCAGTGAAGATGCTGAATGTGTTGTGGCTGTGGAGGATCAAATGGAATCACCAGAGGATGCACAGGCTGAAACCACACCAGTCGAGGTCTGTAACATTGAACAAATGGATGACCAGGTGAGCCAGGTGGACAGTGAACTTATCACTGCTGAATTTCATGGGGATTGTAAGGCTTGAAAATGACAAGGAAAATGTGCAGTCTGTAACTCTGCCAGAGAGTCAACTCGAAGTGGAAATGCAGACAAAATTAATGATGGAGGTTTCATGTCCAGCCGCTTCAGTAGAAATGCAGAAAAGCCAAACGGAAGTGGAGATACGGACCACATCAGAGATCGACTTTCTGAAATTCCACCTGGAATGGGAATACAGAGTCGAGATAAACCAGGGAGTTGGTGAACACAATACAGAGGAGATCTCTGAAGATATTAAAGAAGACCAAATGTTTGACAACTCGGTGCAGAATGATGACACGGTAAACTTTAAATGTGTGACACCGAGTGCAGAGATTCCTGAAGCAGCTCTTTCAGTGGAAATGTACAGTGAGAAAAGTCCGGAAGCAGTGGAGATGGAGACTGCAGCAACATCAGAGGAGGTTTCTAACATAGCCACAGCGCAAATACAAAACCCACTGCTCCGGGATGTTGGTGCACATCGTACAGACAGAATTTACACAGAGTCTGAGAGGGAGAGTGAAAACAAAGTAGAAGAGCAGCCAGAAATGAGACAATAGAGATTACTGGACTACCCTCTCCAGTGGAAATACAAAGTGAGAAGAGTCAAAATGAAGTGGAGATGAAGACTGCAACAACATCAGAGGAGCTTTCTAACACATCTGCAGAGGAAACAGAACGCCAGAAGAGTCAGGATGTCTGTGATCATAGCACAGGCATACATACAGAGTCTGTGTCTGCTAAGGAAAATGAAAACAAAAAAGAAAAGCAGGCTAAAACCACACCAGAGGTTTCTGCAGTGGCCCCTTCAGTGGAAATAAAACGTGAGTCTTCAACAACATCAGAGGAGGTTTCTAACATACCTGCAGTGGAAATACAAAGTCAGAAAAGCAAGGATATCAGTGAATATAGCAGAGGTATTCATACAGTGACTGTTCCAGAGAATGAAGTGACACTGCAGACTTCAGCACCAGCATCCCCTGAAGATGTCTTTGTGGAGATCCAAAGGGTGAAAAGTCCAAATAAACATGGACGTGGAGCAGAAAGCATCAGAGGAGGTTTCTAGCATACCCGCAGTGGAAATAAAGAGCCAGGATGTCTGTGAAAATAATACAGACATGCCAATGCAGTCCACCAATTTCGCAAGAATGAAGCTGAAATGGAAAACAGGCTCCATCAATATCAGAGATTTCTGAAGCAGAGATTTCAGTGGAAGCGCAAAGCGAGAGAAGTCTGTGTGATGTGGAGATGCAGACCACAACATCAGGAGAGGTTTATAACCCACCTGCAGCGGAAATGCATAACCAAAAGAGTCAGGCTATCAGTGAGACACAGAGAGGGTTTATATACACAGTCTGTCACTGTCCCAGAGAGAGACACAAAATGGAAGAGCTAGCTAAATTGAGGCAGAGATTTCTGAAGCGGAGAGTTCAGTGGAAATACAAAGGGAGGAAAGTCTAAATGAAGTCGACATGGAGTCTGCAACTGCACCAGAGGAGATTTCTAGACATACCTGCAGTGGAAATGCAAACCCAAAGCGAGGATGTCTGTGAACAGAGCACAGATACAGCCCGTGACTGTCATCAGGAATGAAAACAAAGAGCAGGATACGCTGACATCGGGTATTTCTGCTTCAGCACCTGTGGCTGAAACACACAGCCAGAAGAGCCAGGAACCCACTGAACCTATGCGAGACATATCTAAAGAAGGTTTAAGGAATCCTACACATGACTCCAACAAAACAGATTGTGTCACTGCTGCTACGAGTCAAATGGAAATACAGACAACAGAAGCACCAAATGAGGCATCTGATCCAACAAATAACCAATGCCAGAGAGGTCAGGAGGTCAGTGAACTGACTATAGACACTACAGTAGTGAAAGACTTCATTAATACTCAGAGTGAAGAGGAGGATGACAAGGTTAAGGCCGAGTGTGTCATTTCTACTGAGAATCAAAGAAACCTGGAAGTGCAGACAACAGAAACACCGGAGGAGGATTCTGATCTAAAAGATGTGTCAGAAACACAAAATCAGAGAGATCAGCTGGCCACTGAGCTCAATACAGACACTGAAGAAGGAAAATATTTCATTAACACTGAGAGTGAAGAAAAAGGACAAGACAAATGCTGAATGTGTCAGTGTTACTGAGAGTCCAACAGAAATGGAGATGCATACGGCAGAAGCATCTGACAAGATTTTTTACCCAACAAACAGACAAAATCAGAAGGGTCACGAGGGTCAGTGAACTCACTGCAGACAGTGAAGTGGACAAAGATTTGACGGAGACAAAGAGCGAAGAAAAGGACGGCGAGGTTAATGAGGAATGTTCAAGTGCCGTATGAAGTGCACGGAGAAATGAACGTGCAGACAACAGAATCACGAGAAGAAAGACCCGACTTGGAAGTGCAAAACAATCAAAATCAGGGTGAAAAAGATCTAATGTCTGCAATCTGTGAGAGCAAAAATGAGGAAGAGCCTGCTTCAGAATGTGTTAATGTTTCAGAAACTACTGCGGCTCCAGAGGAGGGTCCTTATCTAGCAGAACAGCAAAGCAATGTGAGTGAGGAAATGAATGAAGATGCTACAGCCTTTTCAGAAATTCAGAAACCCCTTCCTGTTGCTCACTTGGAAGAGCCTCCTGCTGACATGGATGTAACAAGTGGATCAATAGAAAGGGAAGATTCTGTATTAGAAGAGGAAATGGTGAGCCAAGCGTTTAATGAGGTCAAGGCTGACACATCTGTCGTTGATGGAGCCGAAAGCGGTGAAGTAATTGTTTTAGTTTGTGGTCAAACGGACAACAGCGATGTTGTAATTCAGCCATCAGAGGAGCAGATTGAGATGGTTAATCAGTCGGCGGTCGAACCTCAAGAAAACCAGATAGTGTACGAGCCCATTAGTAGCCCAGAGAGTAACGATGATCGGGACGTGTCTACAGCAGCAGCAGAGAAGCACGATGGTGTTTCCATATTGGACATACAATGCACAAGAGACTCAGCAGATGGAAGCTGACGCATCGGACTACTGCACTAACGAAGACGACACAGAAATTTGTGGCATGCAGCTGGAAAATGAAATTGTTAAAGAAGAAATGAGTGTCCCAGACAGCCAAGCAGGGGCTGAAATGGAAGTACAAACAAGTGTGCCAGAGAGTCCTGTGCCTGCACAGTTGGAGCAGAGTGACGCCACTGTGGACGTGAAAGAAGTTGCACTGATCAGCTCTAAAGGTGACATCAGTGTGGCAGATGGAGGATCAGAAGATGCTGTGGAAAAAGTTGAAGGAAATACCATTTCAGAGTGCATTAGAGCCACTGAGTTTTCTGAGCAGGTGCAGCACGTCTCTGGCTTTCAGGAGGCTGCAGACATCACGGTAACAACAGCCACAACTACAGCCACCACTCAATTTGAGATACCAGACGGTGCATCTGAGGAATATGTGATTTTAGAGCCAGTCCCGGAGAGTGAAATTAACTTTGATATTGTCACTCAGGCTGCGGCCGAATCTGGTCTGTCGGCCTCACGCTCGAAGCAGGTAAATCCAGACAGTGAGTTGGTGGAGGAGGCGGCAAGTCAGAGGATTTTAAATGGTGCTGAGCAAACTGTATTCCCTGAAGTGGCAGCTAGTTCAGGTGAGGTAGTAGAGCCAGAAACAAACATTTCACCTGTTGAGGAAGACTTTCAGGTTATTCAAACCTCTGACCAGCAACCATCGTCTGAAGTAATGGACATTAATACCTCAGAGGTCGAGGTGATGGACTCCCACGTTCAAAGCACAAATGAAGACTGTAATGCAGTGGTGATAGAAGACAGTCTGGATCTACAAGAAGTGCAGATTCTGCAGGATATCGAGATCGGTCGTGAGATTGTAGTGGCAGAGGAAGAGAATGATGAAGATAGTGACATTGCAATAGTGGAAAAGTCGCAAGAAACAGATGAGGCAGGCCCTCCTAAAAAGCCTGAAGAAAAAGTGAATGAGAAGACCAAAGATGACACTAGTGGGCCCAACATCGAGCAAAACAGCACAGCTGAAAAGACTGAAGAGGAAAAGATGGTTCAAGAGCCAGAAAAACCCAAGAAACAAGAAATGAACACGCAAGCGAGAACCAAAGCTCGCCTCGCAGCTCTGGCCGAGCAGAAGGCTGCAGCAGCTAAGAGAACTGCAAACAGACAGCAGCTGAACCTCTTAGCCCTGTGTCAGGAGATTGCAGAGGACATCGCCACGGATAGCATGCTGCTGAAGAGGATAGAAGAAGAAAAACAAGCGGCAGCAGCGGCGGCGGCAGCCAAGAGTGAAGCCAGCAAGAAGGAACGCCTGCCTGTTAACACACAAGATGCCAGCCCGGTTAATGTTGCAACTCCTGCTGGACCAGAAGGATGCTCGCCTGCTTCAGTGACCTCTGCTTCTGAAGCACCAGCCGCCCAGCCCTCAACAGACGACTCAGCCGATTCAGCCGAAACCAAACCTGTTGCCCAGCCTCCAAAGAGACGTTTCTTCATCACGCAGATTTCAGTGCCACTGAAAGCCCATGAGAAAAAGAAGCTGACTCGATATCAAAGACTCAGACAGGTTGAACTGCAGAGAGAGAAAATGTCATGGGCACGTATGAAGAAACTAAAGTCTGACCAAGCAAATCAGATGTTCTCAGACATGGATTGGCAAGCACCTTTTTCTGCCACCTCTTTATTTCCTACGAGTCCCGATACCACACCTCCTCCACCTGCAGCCAGTCCAGCAAAAACCTCCCAACTTAGTCCTGTCACGTCCAGCAAACCTGATACACCAAAGGCAGATGCTCTCAAGGAGGGCCCTAAGGCTGAGCTGGCTAAAGCAGAACCTTCTAAAACTGAACCCACTAAAGCTGAAACCTCCAAAAATCAACCCACAAAAACTGAAACCCCTAAAACTGAAACTACCAAACCTGAAGTCTCTAAAACTGAACCTCCTAATACTGAAAACCGTAGAACTACCCGGCAAAGCAAGGCTCAGGCTTCTAAAGCAGCAGCTACTCCAGCGCCTCCCCCAAAAGTCACAAGATCAGCCACCAAGAGGACTCTCCCAGCAGTGCCACCTCCCATGCCTAATGGACTTAATGCGCAGAAACTGAAATCTGAAGTTGAATACAAGCCTTACAGACCCAGGCCGAAGTATTCTCCTGATGATTTTGAACTGGATGATGACCCATTACCAGTTGCTCCAGCAAAGCTGAAACCCACACAGCCGACACAACCCAGCCTGGAGTCAGCCTCTTCGACTCAGCTTAAACCCACACTGCTGTCAAAACCCACGGTCACAGCGCAACTTGCCAACCAGGCAAAATTCAGAGCTCAGACCACACCTGCTGGGCAGATCTCAGGTCAGTCAAAGCCCTCTCTTGCAGCTACGCCTCAGTTAAAGCCTGCACAGTTAAAACCAACAACTCTGCAGTCCAAGGCCGCTGCTGCGACTGTAGCAGCTTCATCTAAACCCGCTTCTTCAGCTAACATTCAGTGTCCAGCCTCGACTGCTTCACAATCTAAAGCTGTTTCAGCTCAGTCCAAGCCTGCTGCTTCACCTCAGCTAAAGACTCCTGGTGCTGGTGCCAGTGGAGACGTGACACAGCTGAAACAGTCTGCTGTTTCAAGCACACCTGGGACTAAACCTGCTGCCTCTAAGGCTGGTGTATCTTCAGTGCCTCAGAGACCCACGGATGCAGCATGTAAGGAAAATGGCAAGTGCAAGGTAAGTCAGAAATAAGCTATTCCACAATCATAAACCCGTAGTCACAAGCACTGTGTATGTTACTTACTGTCTTTCTTTCATACACAGAATGCAGCTGATCCACTTTCATCATCTCCCCCTGAAGAGAGTGCAAAAGTGTCTGACACGCAGCAGGTTAAAGATAATACTACAGGTATCTGTCTTTCGTGTCACGTCGTCCTGATAGTAAATGCAGTGCTCACTGAGATTTCCCCTTTACCGCCACCAGCACCAGTTCAGAGTGGCACACTGTGACACACTGTGTAATTGCACAAAGATTATTCAAAAACTCAGTGACAGATTTGCCTGAAAATTTTACTGGCGGTGCCCCAGCACAGGAGTGATTAACTATTGGACTAACTAAGTAGACCTTTCATAGCTTCACAGATATGTGTCTCATTGGGGGAAAAAATGCATTACCTTGCTTTCTAGAAAATATCTCTAAATGATCTGGATCCAGGGAGTCAGTATATGTGTGGTGTGGATGGTATTTTCAGCCATGGCAGAGGTCTGCAGTCTCAAACTGTATGTGTTTGTGCTGCTGCCACCAAATCTAAATAAAATAGGTTACTACTAAAAGTCTTTTGTAACAACGTGGGGATTTTTGTCAGTCAGATTTGAATCTGGGCTTTAACTAGGATAATTTTTTAGAATAATGAGCCGGGTAACACACATTTGAAATCATGCTCTCTTAGCTTGTTTCCTGCTTCAATCAAAATAAATGAATTTAAAAAAAAAAAAGAAAGAAACAAAGAAGTGAAATTCATGGCGCTCCATTTAAAAAGAAGCATCTCTTTATCCAGCTTATTCTTTCTTACAGAGTTTGCGGAGTTCAAAAGTTCAAAATGCTGCTTTGTCTTTACTGTTCAGGCCGCTGTCGTGATCAGGGGGAAGCAAAGAGTGACACTGCCGCACGAACCTGGTCCTTATCTGCCTGCTTACAGGGCAGCAAGCATGATGCATAGTCTTTGGATGGCTGTTACGCTAACATTCAGGCCTCTAAATATTATAGTATAGTTGTGTTGCAGTGTTACTTCTCACGCGTTAGGGTCACCGTCATCTCCAAACATGGGACCTGTATTACATACAGGTTACCCACAAGGTCACGTTCCTTCAAAGGGAGAGGCTGAGCCGTTAATAAAGCTCTCTCTCCACCTCAGATTTCAACTTCTCTCATCAGTTAACCACGAGCGCAGCACATGTTGTCATCCGAGTCCAGTGTGGGATCTTTGACTTATGTTTCAAAGCATGGACTTTCCAGGAGCGGTGCTACGCGTTTCTTTTTTTTTAATTGTTAACATGTTAAGTAAATTAGGTATTTAGATTTAGGTTGTTCTTTCAGTATTTTGTCAACAACCCTCTTAAATGTGTGGACATAATTGAATCCTGTATTTTTGTGCAGCCGCTACTGCTGATCCTTCTCCAGAGAGTGAGGCAGAAAGCATGAAGACCACAGAGCAGACATCAGAAAAGCCTTGTCAAGAGTAAGAAGCTTTTCTAAAGTTGTTTGACATATTTTTCCCTTTTATCGGCTGAAACCTATATCAACCCGATGTGTGTGTGTGTGTGTGTGTTTTCATCACAGCAAAGCAGTGAAGCCACAGGATGGCGGGTCTCCTGTCTCCGATGCTTGCCTGCAAAAAGAAATCAAGAAGCTAAAGGAGGCTGACAACGACGGCACCCAAACGGTTACTGTGAGTGAATGAGATCATTTCCTCTTGCGTCACTTTAAATTCTGCACTGTTGCATTGGAAAATATGGATCCTAAATTGAGTTCTTTCTGTACTTTGCCACTCTGGAAACTAAGTGAAATTGAATTCCTGTGTATCTGAATTGAAGTAAAGAGTGATCTTATTGTTCGCTTCTGTCTCACAGGATGCAGGACAGAAACAGTTTGGAGCAGTGGCCTGCAGTGTGTGTGGGATGCTCTACTCTGCTGCCAACCCCGAGGACGAATCTCAGCATTTACTGTTTCACAACCAGTTCATCAGCGCTGTCAAATATGTGGTGAGAGGAAGTCACTTATTATTTGTCTTGCTTAATCTCACTGTGTTGGCTCATCAGGGCAATAAACGTGCACACATCTATGCACAAGTTTGTTTGTTTGCTTGTTTTTATTTAAAAATGCAGTGCAGGTACATTCACACCAAGTGAGACTTTAGGCTCTTCCACTGTACGCTGTACTGTAGTAAGTGAGACTGCAGGTATTTGATGGGATTCTTCCTTAAGATTGCTCATTGGGCATATTTTCTTCTAACTTCCCACTTTCAGTAAAGTAGGTCAGCACAACGCTTATTGAGTTTATTGAGTTCAAGTGTGATTTAATGGTGATTGTGTAGAACATTACTCTCACTGAGATTTCTGTTGGCAGGAGAGACAGTAAATAAAGTTCAATTCAAAATGTAATTTTATTTGGATTACGTCAAACGATTCTGTTAGATTTATTAACTGTAATGTTTTGTGCATATTTGCCAAAGTTGTGCAATATATGGAGGGACTGTATTTCACAAATGAATTAATACTATTGGGACATTTGAAAGATAAACACTTTCTACTGTTTTCTTTTGTTTTTGTCAGGGATGGAAAAAGGAGAGGATTTTGGCTGAGTTTCCAGATGGCAAGATCATTCTTGTCCTGCCAGATGATCCCAAATATGCTCTGAAGAAGGTATGTTTGCATTAGCCTTTGCTAGAATGAACTGTTCAGGGCTTAAAGATCTGGATTTATATTTAGGTCCTGAATACAAAAAAATTACGAGAGTGACACAGTGTTCATCCTTTTTTGGCTCTGTCCTCCACCGTGACAGATTTAACACAAAACAGTCGGGATCCAGTTGAATTACAGACTTTCAGGAACTGCAGCAGCCCTCTCAAATGTAACCAAACAATAAATATTTTTTTTAAAAAAGCCTAAATTTAATTTTTTTTTGGAGAATCCTTAGCAGGACTGTCTAAGGCATCGATCACACAGGCATAAAGAGCAGTAGGCGACCCTTTGGAAACCTCTGGTCAGGAGGAAAAAAACGTGTATTCCCTGATGGGTTGGCGAGTGTTTGTTGGCTGTTGCTGGGTGAAATTGGTCACAAAGAGGGTGCCGCACTGAAAACCTTGCGATTGCTTTGGTCACTAGTAGATTGCCTCAGCCACCTCAAGTTTGTGTGGAAGATGCACTTGTCTGCAAATCGCTAACTAACCATCTGTTAATGGTTTGTGTCACACTCTACGCAGTTTAACTACAGTTTAGAGAGTAGTTTGCAGACAGGTCACCGTCTTCCATACAAGCTATGGGTGACTGTGGCAGCTTGCTCGTGACCACAGTAATTGCAAGGAGGTTTTTGGTGCAGCACCCTCTTTCTGACCAAGTTCGCACACTAATGGAGCAACCAGTTTTTCAGTTTGTATTTGTAAATGTGAGACTAAATCTCCAATTTTGCCCCATCTTCCAAAAATGTCTTGATCTTATTCGAATAGAATCCTAAAGTTAATCTGGTAATAATTTCACGTACATGCATAAATAACCTTTTGAGCAATCCTGCCAGCAATCGAGCCAAACCTGTGAAAGAAAATGTGTTGTAGTCGAACCTTAACTACCCCCAGATATGCGCCAATATTTATGATCTTACATGAGCATGCTGATTCTTGGATGTGCAATAACCCGTTCCTCAGGTTGAGGAGATCCGGGAGATGGTGGACAATGACCTTGGCTTCCAGCAGGTGGAGACCAAGTGTCCCTCAAAGACCAAAACCTTCCTGTTTATCTCTAATGACAAGAAAGTGGCTGGGTGTCTGATAGCTGAGCACATACAAGAGGTAAGAGATGAGGATGAGCACATGTTTGTGAATGGTTATTATGTAAAAATTGGGATAAACTGAAATTCTTGGCTGATACAGATGTTGAAAATAATTTAAAAATAATAACTAAAATACTGCTTTTAATTCCCCATTCTCTGCTGTGGGAGGCAAATAAATCTTTATTATATATAACAATTTTTAAAGTATCGGAGCATTTAGACAGCACAAAATTGATGTAATATAACAGATAAACATATGATCGGCCGCTAATAACAGTAAATGTTAGTTTTATTTTCTGAAGTTTACCGAGTCTTGTGAATGTTCACAGGGGTACAGGGTGATCGAAGAGCCTATGCCGGAGGGTTCGGAGGGAGAGAAGTTGATGTTTGAACGTCAGAGAGCTTGGTGCTGCTCCACGACGCCGGAGCCGGCCATCTGCGGCATCAGCCGCATCTGGGTCGTCAGCATGATGAGACGTCAGGGCATCGCCTCACGCATGCTGGAGTGCCTCCGGTCAGTACGGCTGCAGCCCGCCAGGAGTTCATCTCGATCGCAAAGCGACAAGCAAAGTATAATTAATGCATTGTTTGTTTTTCTGCACAGGAATAATTTCATATACGGTTCATACCTGAGCAAAGACGAGATCGCGTTCTCTGACCCCACTCCTGATGGGAAACTCTTCGCCACACATTATTTCGGCACTTCCCAGTTTTTGGTTTATAACTTTGTGAGCGGGACACGCTCATACCAACCCAAAACCCATATAGTATGACGGTCTTCAGGAAAGGCAGCAATGGATTCATCTGAGATGCTCACCGACCAGTGGGACATCCTCACCAAACACTGAATCTTCATGTGTGTTTTTAAAAAAAAAAAAAAAAAACTCCTCGGAGGGATTACACATCGGTTCAAATCTCAGGATGAAAACAACGAGGTGTTGTTGAAAAATGTTATTTCACCCTTTAATCCCTCCCTGCATAGTATTTTAAAGAAAAAGAGTATTTTCTTTATACATTTTTAAGTATACAATTGGTTTTATTAGAAGCATAGAGTTTACATGCATGACCTGACAGCAATAGAAAACAGCATTTCATTTTTTTGTTACTTTTGAAACCTCGTGAAGCGTAACATCAACCTGCTGCATTAAACAAACAGTTATTTGGGAGTTTGTTGCTCAGTTATTATTTTCACACCTGTGTCCTCTAGTGAAGTTTGTTAAGCTGCCATTGTCTCCAGTTGTCTTTAAGCAAGGTTGATAATCCCTAAAGGGCACAACTGCACAATTTCTGTTGAGGGGTTAAGCTGTGTTTGCTACACTTTGATTTAACTGTCCTGTTTTTATTGTAGTAATTCAGAAATCATTTCAACACTTTGAGGAGGCGTGTGTTAGAACTGTAGCTTGGGCATTATTTGTGTGCTCTTATCTTCTGAGATCACCTTGCTTGAAATGTTCTTTTTCTTTCAAGCCGAGCCATATATACTGTACACCGTTTAGCAGGACGTTATAGCCTCAACTGTATGAGTGGCGTCTTTAAATTTCACCAGGGCTGTCTTTTGCTTTGTCTGTGCCTGAATGAATAATGTGTGACTTAAGATGTTGATTTATTTTCTTTGCTTTTTAGCCACATGTTCCTCTAAGTAGCATCTGGCTCTTTTTTTGTTTGTTTTTTATTCCGGTAGTGTAGATTATCATCCTCCTATTCCTTAGTAACAATGAATTATAATGTATATCAAATTATCATGTAGATTTATGCATAGTATAACAAGATTTATAATGGAAGATGAGCAAGTTCTTAAGTTTTTTGTGTTAAATGGCGTTTGTGTGAAGGTAAATATCAACCAGGTTCAGCCTTTATGATTGAAAACAGGGATATTTGCTCAGTGATCAAAGCGAGGGGTTTAGATTAACCTGCCTCTCTTCAGATTAACAGTATCATTGTAATCCACCCCTTATTTTCTCCTTGTTAAAGCAGTTGCTTTTAGAGCGATGTGTAAGAAAAAGAAATTTGATTTATACGAAGCTGTTATGTAAATATTTATTTAAATAAAAATGTAAAACATTTTTGGTGCGGGTGATTGACATGGCTAAAGTTTCAGTGGATGGATGGCCAGTAACAATGCTCATGTAGGCTGTGGCCATTAAACAATGCTCAGTTGGTTTTAAGGAGCCCAGAGTGTGCCAATAAATATCCCCACCATCACCACAACACCACCACCATCTTGAACGGTTGAAATAAGGCAGGATGGGTTCATGCTTTCATATTAACATCAAATACTGACCCATCTGAATGTGGCAGCAAAAATTGAAACCCTTTAGACCAGATAACATTTTTCCAATCTTCTGCTGTCCAGTTTTGATGAGACGGTTTGTAGACTCTCCTGTTCTCAGCAGACAGGAGTGGCACCTGGTGTACTCTTCTGCTGCTCTATCCCATCTAATGAGATGCTCTTCTGCATACTTTGCTTGTAATGAGTGTTTGAGTTACTGTTGCCTTCCTGTCAGCTCAAAGCAGTTTTCTGGCCATTCTCTGACATCAAGGTGCTTTTGGCCAGAAAACTGTCGCTCACCAGATAGTTTTTCTGGATCGTTGTCTGCAAACCCTTGAGATGGTTGTGTGAAAATCCCAGTAGGTCGGCGGTTTCTGAGATACCAGCAATAACCATGCCAAATTCAAAGTCTCTTAAATCAACTTTCTTCCCTATTCTGGTGCTTGGTTTGAACTTCAGCAGGTTGCCTTGATCATATTTTTTTTTTTTGATTATGTCTACATGCGTAAATACACTGTGTTGCTGCCATGTGACTGGTTGATGAGATAGTTGCCTTAATGACCAATTGAACAGGTGCACCTAATAAAGTGGCCAGTGTGTGTGTGTGTGTGTGAGCTGCTCTAAGCACTGAGTTTTAGACCATTTTTTCTTATTCTTGACTCTGTATGATGTCAGTGAGAGTGGTTATCCCTAATATGGTCATGTCAGCCACAGAAGCCCCACCCACCTGCTATTCAAACCTTAAATTTAAGAGAAGCAGTCAGTCAGAAGAAAGATGGCTTAAAGGGAGGGGAAGTAAGACTGCTTTAATTATTTTGGATGGTGAATCATGCAAAGCTACTCTAGTAAGCCCCAAATTTAAAATAAATAGAATGGAGCTGGAAATGAGCTTACTAGATCCACTTTAATCTTCCATGATGACATTCAACCTTTTTCTGATGATCGATACCATCTGGCAACAATCACTCGTTTTAGAGATACCATTCTTTGTTTTAATGTAAAAATCTACATCAGCAGAATAGATAGTCTTAAATTGTGGGAAATGTCTGGCTGCTGTGTTTTCTCTTTGTAGTTGCAGATGTAAACACTCCCCTCTTAGTGCATTCCTAGACGCTCCTGTCACAACACGGGCCAGCTTGATGGCAACTTCTGAGAAACAAAACAGCCTTAGAACAACAAGAATACTTCCTCAAACAGAGAGTGAGAAAACAGAGGTCTTCGCTCCTCTTCAGAGATCTGCTGATGCTAATCAGCAAGAGAAAACAAGTGAGCTGAGCTTCTTGAGGTGTCTTTAACACGACGTCCACCTTGGCCTTTGGACTTTTACTCGCAAAAAGGCTCATCTTAATAAGTGAATCCTTAAGCACATGGCATCTGTTTAATTTCCAGGATCTATAAAACATTACTTGGACTGATTTTAGTCCAGAAGAAGTGAAAAATAGAAGACCAACACTTGCAAACACACACTTTAATTCTTAACATCAATTTAAAAAGACAAAAATAGTCACAGCTGCCACATTGTAAACCATAAGACAGTTTGTCCTAATGGTAAAAATCAGGTTATTGTAAATATGTGTTAAGCTATGAATACTTAGTGAAAACCAGAAAAAGTCTAGTACAACATATATAGTACTGTTCCAGGCCACCAACTGACCTGTTCACTCAGTGCTGTTGGGATCGGTTGGGTTGCCTGACATCTGCCGGGACTTAAACTATTTAGAGTTTGAAAACAAGATTACAGTAATGCTCTGTGCACTTGTTTTGACAGGCAACCTATAGGACAAGAAGAGCTGCTCTGGAGTGTAAAATGGCAAATATACACTTGAAGCGTTCGACTGTTTCCTGTATTGAACAAGCAGTATAAAAAGACAAATTCACTGGCTTGTACATCTGTGATGGATTGTTACACGCTTGGCGTTCGCTCAGATGAATTGACATATGATAGTGTATTATGCCAAGGCTATGGCAACAACAAAAAGTAGGCACCAAAAAAATATTTCTCACTGTCGCCTGATAATGTTCACTTATCATATGTGAAAAAAAAGAGCTGCCCCTTTACAGTAAAGGACAATGCTGCCCACAAAAATTGTACAGTACATCCAATATGTCCTGCTCTGGAAGCCTTCTGTTAACAACACCCTGACCTTTCCCAGGCTGCACCACTACAACCTCATCCTCAGGTGGAGGCTCTGTGACCGGGTGCACTTTGTTGTCCATCATCTTAAAGTCAGTCATGGTGGGCAGCATGCCGTTCCTTTCTGCCCACGTCCTGGTGTCCTCTGAGCTGTCCTTTGCCTCTACGATGCTGTCGCCATTCACGCTGTTCCTGCTCACCGTGCTCAGCTCATCCTGGCATGTGTCTGACTCGCTGGCATGGGGCAAAGAAAAGTAGGTGCACTTTCTGGAAAACAATTTGGTCTTGTCATCTTCCGGTTCCGGCTTTGTAGCGAAGAGGGAATAGGGAGTCTTGTCCTCTGTGTCCTCGCACACTCCTTTGCCTTCGGGAGTATTTGTAAATGTTTTGTTGATTCCAATTGGATCTGAAACAGACTTTCTGATGCAGGTGTTGTCTCTGAGGAGCCACCGTCCATCATCAATGGGTATGCTGTCTCCGGGCCCAACCTGTACATTAAAAGCAATGCATCTTGTCGCTTCACTTAAGGTGTCCAGGGCGTTAGCGGAATAGAAGTAAGATAGTTCAGACATTGCTTTGGATCGGGCTGTGTGGAAGGGAGCAAAGATACTCGACTGGTCATTTTTTTCCTGTTTTGGCTCAAGTGGGGGCCTTTCACCTGCTTCCTCATCAGGATTTGCATCCTTTTTGCCATAAAGCCTTTCGATTGTTCTCCTCACAAAACCTTTAGTGATGGATTTCTTTGACAAATCATCATCACCACTGGACATTTCACTTGAAGTCTGAGACTGATATCCACCGCTGACCGAGGTCTCGGCTCTTAACTCCAGCTCTGATGCGTGTGGACTTGGGAAACGTGCTTGCTGGATGTCTGTGGCGCTCTTTGCTAAAAACATCTCTCTGATGGATCTGACTCTGCTGCCTTCAGGCTCAGTGGTTACAATGCCACTGGAGTCGTAACTGAACGACAACGACGACTGGGGAGCCGATCGGGTGCAGAGAGTCAGCGATGTGAGTGATTCACAGGGTAAATCTTCGTCATCTGAATCGAGATGGGCCTTTATTTGTGAGTAACATCTGACTGCAGAACTTTTTGTAGTACTTTTTATTTTCTTGGCATCAGCAACTCGCTTTTCTAGAAGAATTACCCTCTCGGCAACTGATTGGGGCGTTATTTCTTCAGACTGATGCTGGAGCGTCTCCGCAGATGTTTCGGAGTTAGTACCTTGAGACTGTGTTGCTACTGCAGGAGCGTCTTGATGTGCTATACGACTTTCTCCTTTGTATCTGTCCACATGAGCTTTTTCCTCCTCTGAACTGGCCTCTTTTTCATAGTAGCTTAATTCTTCAATTGAGCTGCTGATTTGTTCATCTTCGACCTTCGGCTGCTCTTCATCTACATGCTCTTCATAGCTGTTGTGATCATTCCCGCTGTCATCATCTGTGTTAGACCTATTACCTACTAAACTGTCTTTTTCTGAAACCTGATTTTCTATCAAATTGCTTTGTGTGCTCTCACTTTTTGTCCTGTCACAAATATAGGTTTCCTCATCTTCTGAGCTAACCTTGTCTTCATCTGGCTCTTCTGTCAAAGCTGACAACAATGATGAAGCTGTTTTCTTTAGCTCCCGATCATCTGGCAGATCATGAAGCTGTTTCTCCTCCATGTCCTCCTCCTCTTCCTCAATGCAGGAGAAACTTTCTTCAGCAATAACCTGCAGCTTCTTACATTCAGCCTCTAGTTGCTCTTCTTCTGAAGATGACTTGTCCATATCTGAGTTTCCAGTGCTTTCATCAGCGCTGCTATTCAGTCCCATGCTGTATGTTTGGCTCTGCTGTTCCTTCTCTGAGCTGGACAGACACACAGGGGTAGACAGGACATCTTTGCTCATCTCCGTACATTTGACCTCTGCCTGTTTTTCACTGTCCAGGCCGGATATGCTTTTCGCTTCTCTTACATTTAGTTCCACATAGTAGCTGGGGCGTGGTAGCTTGCCATCTTCCTCCTCAGAGTGATTTTCAGGATTGGATAAGTCTTCAGCCTCACTACTTCCCTGTCTCCTCTCCTCGCATGCAGCTTCTGACTTATTCTCCTCTGAACTCTTCTGTTCACCTGCTTCTGAAATGGGTACACTTTGCTTACATCTCTGTTGTTCTGATAATTCTTTACTGGCACCTGACTCGTTTTCAAGATTTTTCTCACTCGTGACTTCTCCCTCGATGCTGTTCTCCGTTGATGCGCCCCGCCATAACTGCAAGTCCACCCTGTTCTCTTGTGGAAATGATGCTTCACTGTGAAGCTGCCTTTCTTCACTAACTAGTTTAGAATGGGAATCGACTGGTGGGTCATTGTCTTTAGTGGCCTGGACAATCGGGTTGTCCTTTGCTTCCTCTGTTATGAGGTAAGATCTGTCTTCTCCACATTGTTGCGTCTGGTTAATGTCTGTGAATTTTTTTATGCTGGACCTCACCTCCACATCTGCTTTATCATCTTGAGTAACATCTGGAACAGTAGAAGCATCCTCTTTGGAGAAATTGCTGGTGCTTTCATCACTGCTTTCTTTTGGACAGAGCTCTTTAATGTCACACTCAGTTTTTGCACTCACTGAAAGAGAAGCCAGTTCCTCCTTGAGCTTCTCTGGTACGTTGAGGTTACTCATGATCTCATCAATAATATTTTCTTCAGTGATATGCTCTTCTTTGGGATTCGCTCCAGTTATGAGTTCTGGCTCTGAAGCACTTGGCGTCGAGCTGCGGCTTTTGCATCTGTCGCCGAGTTCCTGAAAGCCCTTCCAGCTCTGCAGGAGCTGTTTTGAGGCTGAGTTTTGCAAATTTGACAAACTCCTATGCAATCTGTGGGAATCCTCAATGCTGGCAATTTCTCTGAGTGAATCGATCATCTTTAAAGCCTCCGCACAGCTGACATTGTTTGCATTCAGCTCGTCCCTATTTAAGTTGGTAATGCCTTCCTTGAGGGTCATGACAGACAAGAAAGCGAGAAGAGCTCTAGATGAGGAGCCAAATGTAGAAGCTACATGGGAGGAGAAGTCAGGCAAGCTGTTGGACTTTTCCAGACAGGATGGGCGTTTGTTTTGAGTCATCTGTCTTATTGACTTGATTGAGTAGCAAATCTTTTCAAGGACTGGTTTCATGCTTGGCTGGTTTGCAGTGGTTAATGGTTTTATTATTTGCATGTCTGTCATAGAGTTCTCTTGATCTTCTGCTTCACCTTCTACCTTCTTTGCAATACTCTGATCAGCTTCCAGTGACAAGAAAGTGTTAGAGGTCAGTGGCTTGTCCCGTTCAGACTGTGATTTTACAGATTCTGATGTTTGGTGACTTTTTCTTTGGACTGATGTTTTCTTTTGTCTCCTAGTTGCTGGCTCTGATGGGTTGTCTGAGGAGAGGTCTCTGGAGAGCAACTTTCTACTTGCCTTGTGTTTGACAGGTGGTGACACCATGTCCAGAGACTGGGAATATGGAGAGCGCCTCTTTTGCTGTTTTGGTTCATTAATCTGTTTTTTCTCAGTAGAGGGGCTACCACTTGAAGCTGCATGTTTTTGTATTCCAATATCTGAAGACAGAGTTTTATCCTCTGGGCGACTTTGATCTGTTGATAGCTGTAGAGAGCCATCTTGAGATTTCTGGTTTTGGAACTTCCTCTCTGGAGATGGGCTGGTTTTTACTTTTGCTTTTTTCACCAGGACTTTAGGTGTTGATGCCTCCTTCTGAGTTGCTTTAGTCATTCCTCTGTCTTTAAATGGTATACTGCTTCGCACTGAAGCATCATTCGATGAAATACTGGGCGATGACAGTCCCTCCTCAGAGGTTAAACTAGTAGGGGACGCAGAAGTACCACAAGATGGGCAGCTCATCTGACCTGACTGGTGTGCCTCTTCTGTTTGGGCTTCGATTGATTGCTGTGTCTGTGTTGAACAGACGCCATCACTGCCCACAGTGTGCATAGATAGCGTGGTCTCCTCTGCAGTGGCCTCACTGCTTAAAGCATATTTATCAACACAAGCCTTTCTGAGGGACATTTTTCTTTCAAGAGACCGATTACTGACCAAAGGGGCCCTTTTAGTGGAGGGCGTTCTTGATGGCGGTGCTGTTGCATTGACTGTAAATGACACAGCCCTGCCAGATGTAGGACTGATGCATAATGGATTATTATCTGTCCCTTCACTGCTCACTGATGAGAGCCTGTATAATGGGCTGCTGACCGCTGATGATGCATCATTCAGGCAGTATTCAGTATTTGACAGTTCTGTGTTTTCAGCAGGAGGTGGTGGTGGTGGTGGTAGCTCCATTGAAAGTGTATTGAGTGGTGTTGCTTTTTGGAATGAGATTCTGATTGAGCTTGATTTATCTTCCACTTCACTGTCCAGCTGTGTTTCTGCTGAGGTCTTATCACTTGGTGGCACAGGAGGGTTTATTTCTTCTTTCTGAGATTCGTTCTTCCAGTTTTCTGTGGTTTTTCTGGTTACGTGATGATGAACAATTTGCTGCTTGGCTGTAGTGTTTTCCAGTGATGGACTTGACTTTTCTTCAAAAGACTGGACTCTCAGCTTGACAGATGTTGCCAGCAAACCCTCTGGTGGTGGTGGTGGATCTGAAGTTTGACATGTTTGTATTTCTGAACCTTTTACCTCTTCCTCCACAGCAATCGAACTGTGCTTATTTTCAGGCTCTTCACACCTGCTGTTTTCTGGCTGAGCCACTGTACTTGCTTCTGGTTTTTGGCATTCCTCATGCGGGTGAGACGGGGGATTCAGGTGGGCTTTCTGGAGCCAACTTTCTACATATTCATTTGTAACAGTGCTGGAGGAGTTAAAAGCAGGCAACATGCTTCCAGTAATATCATAGGACTCGTTTTCGCTCTTTTTCTCTACATGCATGGATGTCTGCCGTGTCAGTATTCTCCGTGCTTGGTGTACCTCATTGGGAGAGACACTCATCCTGCTTGCATTGAAAGAAACTCTCTGTGTGGATTTTTTTAACACTGATTGCACATTTGAATCTTTGACTGTACTTCTTGCTGCATCATCCGACACTTCTGACCTCTTCATTGCAACACTTCTGTCCCCATTTTGTGTTGTTGTCTTTTTAAGGCCTTTCACCCTTTTTGATGATTTAATTTTATTTCCATAAATCCTCCTAATGAATCCTGCGCTGGAGAAAGTTTTTACTTTCTTACGGGTCCTGGTTGCTTCTGCAGTATTCTGTTTTTGTCTTTTCCGTGGTGTTGCAAGCCTCCGAACGTGTTTGTTGACCACCTTGGGTTTTGAGGATGTCCTCTTATCCATACCCGTCTCTCTTTGATGCAGGTCTTTTCTGGGTTTTTGGAGCTGCTTTTGTCTGGTTTTTCCTTGCACTGCACCATTTTTGTGTGACTTTATTGACATGCTTTCAGTCTTCCAGATACTAATGGACTCAGAGGCAGTTGATGGCCTGCAGCGTTCTAATTCATTATTCTGTGAGAGCTGTCCTGTTTCTGAAGTAGTCGGACTTCCAGTGGTTGTAGCAGGATGTGTGCAAATATTGGCAAAGAAGTTGTCCTGGCATGTCTGCTGTTCATATATGTGTATGATAGTCTCAGTGACCTCCTCTCCACTGGATTCAATCTGCAAGATTTCACTCATTTCTGTTGATTTGAATCCAGAAACATTTTTACCGTTGACATCAAGAGAGCTGAGTCTTCTCGGTTTGGGCACTGGTCTAGTGCTGCTCTGCTTGACCATGCAATACTGCTCTGTCATTGTTCCATTACCTGTCTGTTCTTTGTAGGAATAAGAACCAACAATTCCTTGCTGAATCCCATCTTCTGTAACTGCTTTGATACTCTCCACAGAGTCTTGCTTTTTGCCAATTTGCTTGTATCCTGGAGTAGGAGCTCTCCCAGAGGACTCCACATCTGACTGTTGTTTGATATTTTCTTCTTCATTACTGCTCTCACTTAAAGCTCCATTACCAAGAGATGGTGGATCATCGTCATTGTTGTCTTTAGTTTTGTCCTTGTTGATGGCGTCGACAGTGGCAGCGGGACTCTGTAGATCCAGTGAGCTTGATTTAGGTGAGTAGATGTCCTGCTCTGCCTTAGACTCCGGTAAAGAGGTCGCATTCAGCTGACTGCTTACACTTGATCGTGTCACGGTGGTGGTCCAGTGGATGGATTCCTCTTCCTTAATTGTCAGCCTCACCTTCATCTCCACTGTCATGCTGCCATCCTGGTTAACCTGAAAGGACTTCTCAATATTGTCGTCGCTGGGCAGCATGCAGTCCTGCCCTTCAGCTCCATCACCATCTGTCTCCGCCACTGACTCCAGGATGCGCTTCGACTCCAACTCAACAGAGTTTGTGGGGTCACTGTGTATGTCACAGGAACTCTCAGCGATGGTGTTATGAATCTGACGAACGATGTAGCTCTCAGATGATGAGGAGAAATTTCTTGACTTCTTTTTACCTTTTCAGCCAGTATAAAAGAGAAGCAGAAATATCCAAGGATTGAAGTGGACATCCGAGAAGCATGAAGGGAGAAGAGAAAGAGCAAAAGGAAAGTTAGAAAGACGGTGTTGAGTGCTGCTCATCGAGAAGAATAGGCAGCCAACCCGGTGACTGTGTATGTAGGTCATCTACAGTATTATGTACATAGCATTGCCTCAGCACTTTTCCAAGCCTTATCCCATGAGGTAGATTATACCAGGCACTCCGATTGTGTCATGCGAATAGAAGTCTACTGAACTTCTTCAAAATGTGCCTGTAAAATATTCCCTTCGACTAAATATGATAATTTGGTTGCTTGTATACAATCTAAAAATCTTGATTTACATATAAACTTACGGTTCAAAGCCTTTTGCCTTTTGAAGCTCATTTGCTTGGTACGCAGCCATGTTGGGGATGGAGATTTCTGTGAATTGTAGTCTGCAGGCCTGAATGGCTCCCTGCCTACAGCTACCACAGTCCCAGAGCACAATATCAAGCCCGGCACACCATCAACCTGCAGTAGACAGCAGATAAAGAAGTTAGTTGCTTCAAAATTGCAAATAATTTCATCAAACTTGATTCTAATAACCTGTTAAATACTGCCAAATTGCATGCATGTGTGTGCGTAGTAAGCATAAAATAAATGTATTATTTATAAAAATGGCTTAATGCATTGACCTAAAGCCTTACAGTGCAGTATCCCAGAGGACCTGGGTATTAGTTTGAGTGGCCAAAGAAGCTTAACACGTTCTCTCCTTGTGTGACACGCATTTTATTTCAAGGTTAAATCTGTCACTTACGGGAAGTGGAATCTGATCGGTAATGGTACTGATTTTTTTTTCCATTTAGAGGAAATGTTTTGTGAATATATGTTGATTCTTAAATCCTTTTTATTTCTTAGAGGAAACTGTGTTGGATGTGTTGTGTTGCGCTGACAGAGCAGAACACTCACACGTCTGCCATCAGGAGTGTGTAATTTCACCACATGGAACCGCATGAGCTCTGAGATATATTCCAGGATTGCCTCGTAAGTGGGAGTAGTCTTCTTTTGAAGCACCACGGTGTGTTTTACAGTGGGGTCCCCATTGCGAAAAACCAGTAGACTCTTGGGTGTGCGGATAAGCAGTGACTCCTGTTTGTGGATGCTTTGGCCTTGGAGAAACCTACCCTGCTGAATAGTCCGACGGCGAGAACTAACCGGTCTGGCGTGGTACCAGGGTGGTAGCTTCTTCCTGGCCAAAGCCAGATTGATGGGCTTGACCTTACGGCTGTCAGAACAAATGTAGGATTTCCCGTCCTTAAGTTCATCCAAAGAGTTGATTGCATGAATCCCCCTAGGAGTAGTGATATTCCTCACCCCAAACGGCAGGGGCACTTTTTTAGAGAGACTGTCCAAGAGTGCATCAAAGGTCTTAAAGGTGCGGTTGTTGATGACCAGGCGCAGACCATTGAACTGAGGATCTCCGCTCTTGTAGAAACAGACCCGCTTTGATAGGATAGGGTCGATGACGCTTGGGTGGCGTGATGTGCCAAAAGTTTGCCCACTCCCCGATGACTGGTCAGGGAGGGTCTTCCGAAGCTCTACCTCATTCATCATTGCTGATTGGCTGCAAGAGGAGAGAAAGAGAGGATCAGAACTTCAGTAAGAACAAGGAAGTTGACTATTTTTGGTTGTTGCTCTTGGGTTACAGGTGTAATACACTTGGTCAGAAGCACCCCAAAATTACTAGAAATAAAACATGAAAATATGAAATGCCTTAGATTTTGATATTAGCAGAGTGTGGTTGGAATTCTTCCCTTGCCTCTCCCCACTAAAGGTTTTAGTAATATGTCTATATATGTTGAATTTCAATCCATCTGCTATCCATCCACTGGACTCTTTGATCTTTAAAGTGGTTTCTGCCACATCTTTTTCCCTCACTATTAATACATACATGATCCTTTTTTAGTGGTCTGTGAATGAACTGTATCTGGAAAGTGTTGATCATCTCTGAAGCGATACGCATGCTGTTTTCTGGGATTTTAGTCACACCTATTGGATCAGATCTGGTTGGCTTGAGACTGTCTGTGTACGACTTCTGTCGTAAGACCTACCTGTTTCCCGTTTGACAGTATGCTTTTATTTATTTGAGTGTCAATACTGCTGAGAAAAAAAGATGTGTATTCAGGGAGTGGTTGCCCAGTTCCCCATAGTTTGTGTGACACAAGCCGGAAATGGAGAATGTTTGACTTCAAAGAAAAAGTGGTGCCTTCTCGCTGAAACCAACATGTTTCAAAGGGAGCAGTTTTTAGTTGAACGGTTTCTGTTTATGGTTTGCGTTGCACTGTTTTGTTTCACTACCACTTGGAGAGTAAATGGTGAGTGTTTGCAGACAAGTTGGTGTCTTCCAAGCAGGCGATCAAAAGCAAGCACTGTATAACTCTTTGGTTTTCCCTGGTTATTACCGGAGGGTCACTGACTGGTGTCTAGGCCTGTCTGAATAGGGCTTTAGCACTTAATTTCACACTGACTGCCAGCAACCACTCACAATTGGTCAGTGAATACACACTTTTGCTCCTAATTGGAGGTTTTCAAATGCTCTCTAACCAGTCTCTAGACCTGTGTGACTGGGGCCTTAAGGAAAGATTGCAGTTAGGGTTAAAAAAAAAAAAGGCACCAAAGAGTGTCCATGACTCCAAGAGGTCCTAAATATGTGTTGCTCCTCCAGTGAGACCCAATTGGAGGGTTGAAAATGGAGTTTCCTTCTGATCTGAGTATTTCTATTTCATTCACCTCTTTTCACTCTGTTTATACCCCACTCTGCATTTAATCATTAGTTGTTGTTAATCTCTGGCTCTCTTCCTCAGCATGTCTTTTGTCCTGTCTCCCTCCCTTCACCCCCAGTCGGTCACGGCAGATGGCTGCCCCTCCCTGAGTCTGGTTCTGCCGGAGGTTTCTTCCTGTTAAGAGGGGTTTTTTCCTTCCCACTGTTGCCAAATGCTTGCTCAAAGGGGGTCATTTTGACTGTTTTTTCATCTAACCAGTTCCAGTTATGTATTAGATGTACATTAAATTAACAATTAAGTATTTTAATTTCATCATGATAGACTTGATATTGCTTTAATTATGGGAACTATAGTCAGTTATCAAAGACTTTTTGTCTATTTAGAAAGGTATTCTCATGCTTTATGAAAACTTCTTAAAATTTTAATAGGAAAGAATTGTTTTACTCAATATAATTTTTAAAATGTGGATCCTAAATACACGCATAATGCATTTAGGATTTTATTAACTGGCTTCATGAATTTACTTATTATTTAACTGCCCATATACTTCCTGTAATGAAGAGGACTGTGTCTTGTGAGACTTTTCCAAATAAACAAACAACTTAACAGCTGAATGACGTCCTGCAAGCATATGTTGTTTACTTTGTTCAAGTGCTGCCAGCAGGTGACACGATCTAACTTTTGGGAAACCAGCCAATTTTGTGGCTTCTGCTTCTGATTTACTGACTTAGCAGAGCACAATTGACACAGAAATATTTCACAAATAATTCCCAGTGTTACCTTGATCAGTGCCCCATTTACATGTTATGTTCAAATTCATATTTTTTAAATTTAGAGTGGTGTTTAAAATATTTAAAATAATCTTATTTATTATTGGTAGTATGGTAAGTAGTAGTTGTAGCAGCAGACTATCGCGATTTTTTAAAAATGTGTTTCAGGCCAATGTATTTGTAGTAACATAATATAAGATTTTATTTCTATATGGCTTTTCAAACACTACAAGTATGAATTCAGGATACCCGAATGTAGTAAGCAAGTTAAACAAAACTCAGCAAGCAAACAGATGCACAACTGTATGATTTCAGTGGAAACTCACCTTCGTTGGCATCACAAAAGTCCCAAATGTTTTTTAAGAGGATCCATGAAATGCTATTCCGTGCTCTACATTGTGGCTGCTGTTCAACTGACTGCACAGTAACGGTGTATTTCGGGAGACACCATCGTAGTTAATTTGCTTAATCTTTGCTCAGAGTTAATCTGCGCCGCAGGTGCAGTGCTTGGAAATCCTTTCCAGAAAGGTGTGTCACACAGACGCATGCGGCGCGGTGGCAACAGGTTAAAGAGGTGGTCTGAGGATCTCAGGTTCCTTTACTATATGTTTTATGTTAAAATGTAACTACACATCATGGGCATGCATTTTTATCTGGGGATTTGTTGTTAGTGGCAGAAGAAAAGCTGGCAAAATTTGTTTTCACCACAAGCGGAAATATTTCACCTTTCAGAGTATTTGTAGTCTTATTTGAGATTGAAATATGAGGTTACACAAACTAAAACATTAGGTTTTCCTCACAAGTGGCAACAGATGGTCCACTGATGTCCACTTGTAATATTCGTGCAGGGTTGTAATCTCATTGAAGACCTCTTTAGTTAATTAGGATTAAAGGACTCTCCATTCTCAGGACCCGCCGAGACAAGCACTTGTTTTCAATGAAAGGGGTAAACACGCACCTTTTTCCTTGAGAATCAGATGACTGCTTTATAACTTATATCAGAGGTTGGTTTTGACTTTGAGCCTCTGTGAGTGGAACAAATACACTGCATAACATATAGTAGAAAAATCATATCATAAAATGACAAACACTTGCAGACTTTTAGGACTTTTAGTCCTTACCAACCAAAAATAGGGCTTGTTCTAGAAATACAATTAGGTTTAGAAGGGTAATGGACTCCAGCTGTAGATCAGGTTAAAAGGTATTACTGAAGGTATTAGCCAGTCATGAATATCCTTAACCATGAACTATCTCGAGTTGCATAACAGTTACCAAAACTGGACTGAACTGAATCTATTTCTGTAGTGAAAGGGATTAGTGTGCAAGGATGACTTAATTCCACAGTAAACCTGGGGCTGAAGTGAAGGAATCAAAGGAATACACAAAAGTTATCAGGTTTCAGCTCAGTATAAAAGGATAAAGTGATGACACACTGTCACGATGTTTAATTTACTGCTGTAAAAATATCTCAGGTGTGTACGAAACACACGATATGTGCTGTAGGAAAGAATTCCTGCTGAGCCCGACCAGACAGGGATTCAGGAATGCCACAGGAGGCTCCCATGATCCGAGCCCATGACCTGTTCCCAAAACAACAACGAGCACAAAAATGTGAAAAATCCTTCAAAGGAAGCAGGGGGTGAACAATGGAGGAAGCCCTCAGCGTAAACAGGTAGGCCCAAAGCCTGCATGCCCCTCATTCCAGCCCTCCACTGGAGAGATAAGAGACAAGCAAATGTTGAAAAGGAGAGAGGGTTAAAAAAAAAGAAAGAAAAGTCTGGTCACACTGATAGAGCAGCGCGGATCCTGCTGAACATACACGAATCAGACTGAAAATAGGCTCGAGCTGAAGCTCTGCACTTAATGGAGCATGGCAGGTAATAGCAAGAGCTCTCTGAAGCTCCATTTGTCACATAACCTTCCACGTCACAGAGTTATAACAAACAAACCAGCTGGTGACATGAATACTGTTGTTTTTCCTTCACGTGAACTCGCAGGCCGCCATGACGAAGACATCTGTCTCTGCGTTCCGGGTGTATTGCCACCCTTTGCCACGCTCTATATTTAAAGCCCTTGCGCCTATACTGCAACTAATTGGCGCCAAGTTAGATTCAAACCTATGCTGTTAATGGGAAAAAATGTGTGATATGTTTTGGCCCTTGTCCCCTTTCTATATTTGGCCCAGCGTCCTGCATGCAGCTGCTCCTCCAGATCTGTCTCCCTGTGTTTCCATCAAACACCTCTCTTCAGTCGGCATATATTGCCTCAATTCAAGAGTCTCTGCCAGCCTCCATCAGCTCCTGCTACATAGAAAATAGTTTTCTCTGATGTTGAGCCATGTTTGAGCTTTGTGTTTTGAGTTAAAATAAAATGCGCAGCTCTCTGTTTAGCCTTTATAAGTGGTGGAACTCCTGAGAGCACTGCAGCTGTCAGAAATTCAATTAAAAGTGATACAGCTGCACTCCAATTTGAAGCCATGCATCTGATCCGGCAAATATGACCTCTTTAAACTTTTCTTCCACCCACAGCCGTGCTCTATCCCTACAGGAATTTTAAACATGTGTGATAAAGTTGATAAATTCCATTTTTCCCTTTTGGTGCCATTTAGTTTAACTAAAAAAATGTGCCTTGGCACGCGTTTAGACAAAAATATGCTTACTGTTCAAAATTCCATTCAAGCTACATGATGTTATATCTATTTTTCCCTCCTAACTTCCAGTGGAATTCCCAGATTTTGAATGAATCCGTGCCAAACAGGACTCATAAGGTCACACCACCGCCCGTCCCGACCCCTCCAAAACCCCTCACACAGCAGTCAGAGGTCCCCACCCCGTCCATTTTGAGCGCTCCCTATCAGCTGTGCCAAGCTTTTAATCTGCCTGGTGACATCCCAGTGTTTCCTGCATAGGACAGAGGGAGAGATAAGCACACTCCTCAGCGCGGTAAATCACTCCGCACTCCCCCTCGTTCACTGATATCACCATTATTCAATTAGGCTGCGCTCAAACTCACCAACATTCTTGGTAATTACAGTAAAAGGCTTGGAGGGCGTGCACATTAATGTCATCGTTGTAATCTTTAGCTTTCCTTTCAACAATTGTTAGAACATACGGAAAGCTGTTTAGCAGTAACTAAGCATGAATCAAAAAGGAATGGATCATAAGCACTAAAAAAAAAACATGCTGTATTGTTGATCTATTGTTTTACAGTCTATCATAGGTGATGCACCTGTTATGAATGTTTTTTTGTTTTTTTTTATGGGGACAAGAAAGCAGAAATCTTCCCTGTTAAAAATAACTGAACTTTTACTTCTTTCAGTTCATGGTCACTGTGAAAACTGATTTAATGCAAAGCATCTTCATCTATCATGTAAATTTCATCGTATTATTCAACAGGGCAATAACAGTCAGCGAGGCTGCCATGCACCTTTACTGATGTTTGCTGCTTATCTGTGCAGCACCATTTAGTAATCATGGAAGTAGTTCATTAATTATGTATTTATGCAGTAGCCTACTTTGTTGAGTAGTACACTAGGATATTAGCTCTAAGTATTAGCATTAACCTTATATCTCACTGGCCGCTATATTAGGTACACTTTTTAGTACTAAGTTTGACCCCCTTCTGCCTTCAGCGCTACCTTCATTCTTCATGGCATAGATTCAACAAGGTGCTAGAAACGTTCCTCCCATCAGAAGATGGGTACACTGTGGTCATAATCGGATAGACATGGTGATACTCAGGTAGGCTGTTGTGTTTAAACAATGCTCATTTGGTACTAAAGGGCTCAAAGTATGCTAAGAAAATGTCCCCACACTGTTACATCACCACCAGCAACCTGAACCACTGATGCACGGCAGGATGGATCCATATTTTCATGTTGTTTACACCAAATTCAGATCCTACCATCCGAATGTCAAAGCAGAAATTGAGACTGGCTAACCAGGCAACATTTTTCCAACCTTCTATCTTTGGTGAATCAGTCTGAACTGTAGCCTCAGTGGTACCCAGTCTGCTGCTGCTGTAGCCCATCTGCTTCAAGGTTTGACATGCTGTACGTTCAGAGATGCTATTCTGCATACCTTACGTAACACGGGGTTATTTGAGTTACTTTTGCCTTCAGCTTGAAATAGTCTAGCTGTTCTCCTCTGACCCCTGACATCAACAAGACATTTTTGCCCAGAGAACTGTTCACATGGATATTTTCTCCTTTTTTTGGACCCTTCTCTGTAAACCTCGGAGATGTTTGTGCAGGAACATCCAGTAGATCAACAGTTTCTGAAATACTCAGCCCAGCATGTCTGCACCAGCAACCATTTCATGTTCAAAGTCACTTAAATCAGCTTTCTTCTCTATTCTGATGCTCAGTTTGAACGGCAACAGGCTGTCTTGTCTAAATGCATTGGCTGGTCAGATAGCTGCACTTATGAGCAGTTGAATAGTTGTACCTAATGAAGTGGCCAGTGAGTGTACATTTAAAAAAAAAGAAACTTTCAGTGGGGAAATTTAAATAAACTGGTTCAGTACATATATAGGCTTTCTTTATCTTTTGACTGAACAGCGCAGTGTAAATGTAAACAATATTTCTTTCCAGTATTACAAAGAGAGAGGCTGTGTAAACTAAAATAAAAAAGTATTATATCTGGAAATAAAGACAATATACAATGGAGGGTAAGAAAATGTTCAGTGTCTTTTCAATGTCCGCAGATTGTGAGGCTACAGCATATCAACATCCAAGCCTTTCAGCAGAAATATAAACACTGATATGCACAGAATGTGGACTATTATTCCCCAGAGGACAGTGGCAGGCTGGGTCCTCCTCACCAAAGGGCTCAATACCACATGGCTATTAGCTTTGGAGGGCCTGGGCTGAGGGCCAGTCTGCTGACGGGACACCCTGGCTACACACGACCCAGATAGCAGCCCAGGGTGAGGAGTGATTTATCCGTCTGTGCTCGCATCGGACAACCTTCCTCTGATTAAGGGTCAGTCAGTGAGCGGCAGAGCCGAGTGGAGAGGGCGAGACAGGCGGCCTCCCTGTTTGAGGCACTGGCATCCTGATCGCCACTCAAATGGAGTTTCCAGACGCTGCAAGCGGCACATGTACTGTACGCCTACAATAGACACATGTACACTCATACACATTATTACCAGCGGGCATATACACAGGAATGTGCACGTAGTCATTATTTCTACTCTCTCTCTTTATGCATGCATGACACACACTTGAACACACACTCACACCACACACACACCAAAGCCAAGATAAAGACTTATTGAGTTGGCCTTGACTTTCTCTGAACCTGACAACAAAAGGATGTGGTGAATCCAAGTCGCCCACTGTTTGACTTGTCTCTGTGGGCTGTTAAAGATCAGTGCTCCTGATGTTCAGGGTTCACAAACAGGTTACAGCCTCAATCAATTTCAGTCGAGAACGTGTCTATTGTGTGTGTGTGTGTGTGTGAGGGAATTCTGCAGGGGGCGAAAAACGACCCGTAGTGCTTTTTCATGCACTTACTGTTTCTTGAAATGAGTTCTGCCTTCATTTTTTTTTAAAGAAGCTATTATTTTAATGTTTTTATTTGCATTCATATTCTTGGCTCTTGAGCTCTTTTATGAAAGCAAGAACTAGGCTCTTCTTGGAAACATTAAACCTCATTTCATCTGTATATCTTTAAATTAAACAACTTAAGTAAATCTGTCTTCCTCTAATACAGTTGAATTGTTCTGCATTGCTATCGCTAGCTTCCCTTTTCTTTGTTGTGGTTATCGTGAGTGCTTTCACCCTGAACGCTTGGAAATAAGCTGCTGTTGAGCAGAATTTGGTTAACTTGTATTTGCATAACACACAGTACTTCTGCTTGAGCTGGATACTCCACTTCTCTTTTCATTTTAACTGCTGAATTTTAAACTGAAAGAAATGACAGGCTGGCTCTTACACTCAGAATTTCCAAAATAACAAGGTGTGAATTTGGTTCGTCATCTCTCGGAGTTTATTTATCAGTGCTGAAACTGTTTGAGGGAGTTTAAAACTCCCGTTCTCATTGTGGAGTTCAGTCAATCTTTTTTTTTTTAATGATCAGCAGTCTTTTTTTTAAATCTGGAAGTGCAGCAGACATTTTCACACAACAAATGGGCAGATAACGGTCGACAAAGGAAACTCTAAATGGTTATCACTACAGTTTGAAACTTGAACAATAAACTATACAACAATCCTCTGCTTGTCCATATGTTTATGGCCACAGCCTCCATCTGATTTTTACAATCTCCTCAGCACTCAGGGAAACAGGACAAAGCCAGGAAATGATGATGTCAGATCTAGAAATTATGCAATATTCAAAAGGCTTTGCTCCACGTTTCCATCAGCTATTTGCTCAGACCAGCACATCCAGATGGCCCGAGCTGTTTGTAGGACTAAATAAAGAGTGTGATGCCATCTATGCAGCGAGGGATCCCTTTTAATTCCTCCTTTTAGTTGTACAAAACACGCCGTGGCTAGGACAGTATGTCATCAGATAGTAAATAGAAACAGCCTGAGCATGTATATATGCACACAAACACACATGAGGCCATCGCGGCATATTTCTGAGCTGCTATAAAAAACTAATTATGATCACTGGATGAGACCCCTGTAGGAATAAACAAACAAACAAAAATCAGAGGAATGATGATTCATCTGGCACGACTTCATGCTGGTTACAGCATCATCAGAAATAAAATGTTCTACGGTATATTTAATGCAGAATTATTTTACAGTAAAAGTCAAATATGTACTTTATTATTTTCACATTGCATGAAACAGACACAAACTATATTTAATGTAACAAGGCCATATTAGAAAACCATTTACAAAATAAAGTGAAGCTTTTGTCCTTTGGACATGATCCATGTGTGTGTTCAGCATGAACGGCCTGTTTAAGGTCAGGCCAAAGCATCTCACTCGGATTTAAGTCCAGGCTGGACCACGCCAAAACGTTCGTCACAGGTGGACTTGCTGGTGTGTTTGTGATTGTCCTGCTGCATAACTCAAGTACTCTTCAGTGAGCTTCAGGGAGCAAACTGATGGCCGGACATTCTCTTTCAGGATTTTCTGGTAGATAACAGAATTCATGGTTCCACCAATTACGACAAGTCGTCCAGGTCCTGAGGCAGCAAAGCAGCCCCAGACCATCGCACTACCACCACCGCGTTTGACTGTGGGTGATGCTCTTGTTATGAAATGCTGTGCTAGTTTTATGCCAGATGTAACGGGACTCAAACCTTCCAAAATTTTTACTTTTGTCTCATCAGTCCACTGAATATTTTCCCAAAAGCCTCGGGGATCATCAAGATGTTTTTTGGCAAATGTGAGACGAGCCTTTGTGCTCTTTTTGGTCAGCAGTGGTTTTCTCCTTGGAGCTCTCCCATGGATGCCATTTTTGCCCAGTCTCTTTCTTAATGTTGAATCCTGAACTCTGAACTTAACTGAGGCAGGCGAGGCCTGCAGTTCTTTATATGTTCTGGGTTCTTGAATTGACTGGAATTGAATTGAAAATTGAATTAATTTATGATTTAACATGGAGGGCAAACGAAAGGGACCTCATTGCGATGCTGAGATGCTCCAGGGGCCAGTTTAGGTCCTTGTGCAGTGAGTGTTAAAGATTTTAAAATAATGTATGTTAAGGAATACATTCCTTATCTTTGTTTAGCATCCAGAAAAAAAAACTGTCTTTTAAATATCCACATCTTATTCATTTGTTAAAAATGACATTAAACTTGCACTTTTCCTAATTTTTAATATTTTCATGTGCAATAAAACATTGTTTCGTTTTATCATATAATGATGTGCGTGCCTTGTATTGCAGTTATGTAATTATAATTTTGTTGTCACATGTTTACGTTGACTCGTAGTGTACCAGAACAAGCCATTTCAATGGCGTGCTACAAAAAATGGTGAAAGCAACAGCAGAGCTGGAGCTTAAAATACTGTGCCGTGCATCACCGTAGCGGGACCTCTGTCTGGGATTACTGGGCTACTCCACCTCACCTGCATCCCCATGGGACTCACAGCAGGCTCACGTGCTCCCAATTGGCCACACTCACTGCTTTTTCCTAAGGACTGCGGTAATCTCACAGTGAGGGGTTAAATTATCAGCTGTAGTCTTTTATGTTACAATATTCTACATTTACAGTGTTAGGAGAGACTGCCCTGAGTATGTAGAGCTCTGGAAATTCTGATTGCCTTTATCCTATGAAACATTTCTATCCGGATAGGAGTGGTTTATTCCAGGATGACTGCTTACACGGGGCACAAGGGATCACGGAGTGTTTTGATGAATAGAAAAAAGATATGAATCATATGCTTTGGCATGTACAAACACCAGTTAGGCGGCTATGGGAGAGTTTGGACCAGTGTGTTCTCCACCACCATCATCCAAACCCTGCATAAGTGAATGTCCTTTGAAGGAATGGCGTTTTATCCCTTCGGCAGATTTAAAGAAACTTGGAGAATCAGTGCTTAATGTGCACTGAACGTGCTCTGGCAGTATGTTGTGGCCCACCTTACTAAGACATTTTATCTCAGTTTTGCCTTTAAATTGTCACCCAGTTCCCATACCTAAAATTACAAAAAGGTAATATAGAGTAAGCAGAGTTTTTGCTTATGAAAGGTAGCTTAAAATTCAGTTTTGATTGCCATGGAAGAAAGGTAAATAACACATAATACATTACATATTTATTCAGTAATAATCCGTCAAAATGGTCTATTTCATATAATATTTTAATCAATATGCCAATGTGTTTTACATTTATTATTTGGTTTATATGAATGTTGTACATGTGTAATTAAATCACAAAATTACTACTGAAATTAATAATATAATTTTATTTTTTACATTATGTCAAAGTTATAGCTTTATTCTGCTTTATCCTGTTTCTTTAATGTAAAACTTTAGCACAGAATTGTTACTTTAAGCGTTTTGCAGATACACACTCGGTTAAAGGTTTAATGTGACAGCGAGCTTCCCGTAGCCCAGGACTCAGCTGACCCCTGGTGGCTGCAACCAACAACACAGATGGTTTCTTTAGGGCCTCCAGAAAACCCCAACCACTCCTGCAGCTTTCAAACACTGAAAACTTATTTCATTAGAAAAAACATTTTTAATTACCATAATGTTTTTTTCTGTCATATATGACTGCTGCACATTGTTACTGATGGACCTAACTGGGACAGATGGGGTCCTGCAGTGGAGGAGACGGGACCTTCAGGTGGAGGAATCAGCTCCTGAGGAACTGGAAGTGGACTGTTTGCTATTTCAGTGGAAATGTGTTTGATGTTTGTTTGAAGTTCATAATCCAATAACACTAGCACAAATACGCTTCCTGTGTAAGAGACAACCTTCAGACTGACAGTGTTATTGAAAGAAAAACACCAAACAATGTCTAGACATGTGAGGTGTGTGCTGCAGTTTATTAAAATGTTTATGTCAAAATATGATATCAAAACTTTTTTAGTTTCCATAAGTTTCCTGACGCCAGACTCCAGACTTTATGAAGAAAATGATGGGAAAGCCATCGATATAATTATTTAATTTACCAGGCTGTTTTTTTCTTTAAGTTAGTATTGTAACTGTCCTGTAATCACGTATCGCACTGAAACAACGGATTTAAAACAGACATTAAGCTCAAGTTTTAAGTTTTCCAGGAAGGTAAAGTTTATTCAAATTTATAATAAACCCATAAACAGCAAAAACATTCTAAATAAATTGTACAAAAGAAAAAAATTCTCAGCAGCTCAAACATGCAAACACACGGGCACAAAGACACTCATTCACACACAAAAACAATGAGACAACAAAGGCAGCTGACCTGGGTCATGACACTCTGCCCTCTCCTCCCTTTATTTAGACTATATTTTTGATGTATTTTTATTTTTTAGGAAGTCCTACCGGTGATTCCCAAAATGGGTCCAGTGGTGTGAATTTCACAGAGCATTGGCTTCCTCTCGGATAGAGGATGTTCCCAGCCAATCTTTCATAGATGGAGCAAACAGGAGTTATCGGAACGAGGAAGTAGGGGACAGGTGCTCTCAGAAGATTCAGTGATTGAAAGAAAGAACAAAAACCACAGCAGACAATGGTCCACATTTATCTCGAGCTGCAGCATTTTGGATGTTATTAAATCAATTCAGTTTGGATGATTTCTTTCAGTTTCTTTTAGCTCCTCGTGCAGGTCTTACTCATTTATATTTTCATTTTCACTATCCATTACCGATCTCATATTTGTTTTCAGCTATTAATCTGTTACTTAAGCTACTTCATCAGTTTCTTTACTTCTTTCAGTCTGTTTGAACCATTCATGCTACTTTTAGCTAAGGACTACTTCTAACTTTTGTAGTTGTTTCAAATGTCTTATTTCAGACATTTTAAAGTGTATTTTAAATTCATGTTGTAATTTTTCTTTTTTTTCATTATTTGGAATTTGCTTTCCCTTCTCCTCAGTACTGGCTTCAAATTGAAGTTACTCATTAATGACTAATCACATTACACAATGCTCTTTGTTCAGCATTGCTCACTTTCCTCTTGAGAAGGGAGCCAACAGGGAATCCTGTAACGCGAGAGACACAAGACTTAAAGAGAGCAAAGTGTGGCCGTACACTTTTATCTACACTTCTATCTTTTAAGTAACCAGTTCAGCAGTTTCAGCGGTATGCAATTTTATTATTATGACAACTTTTGCAGGTATTTCAAATGCCTATTTAAGAAATGTCACCACTTTTTAGACGTCTGTTTGAAACATTTAATCCTCATCGTCAGTGATTCACTTCAAGCATTTGAGTTCTTTTCAGGAAACACATTAATTTTAGCTGGCTATTCAAGCTAACTAGCTACTTTGTGATATTTTAACATTATTTTCGCTTTGAACCGACTATTTTAAACAGGTATCTGTTAGATACAGTTAGCCAGTTATAAGTGAGCAAATTCTTCCAGTAAATTATTCAGTGGCTGCATTTCAGCTACATCATAGTTTTATCATTTTATCTGTTGGTTTAAGCAAAAGTTTCTTATTCTCTCAGGCTAACACTTCCTAACTTTGTGTGTGCATTTGTGTTAAGTTGCATTTTAGGATTTTGTAAAGTTTAATTTGTTTTTATTACCTTAAGGCACTGCAGACCTACAGATGTTTTCATGTTTTTATATGTTATGATAAGCAAATTGAGTTTACATGTAATGAAATGTGCTTTAAAATATCATTGACACTGATAGGATGTCCATTGCAATTGATCTGTTTTTCATATATATATATATATATATATATATATATATATATATATATATTATATATATATATATATATATATATATATATATATATATATATAGCAGTTTCAACATTTAATTTTGCTTTTAAAACATTTTAAATTCATAATTCTTTTCATTATTTGGAATTTGCTATCCCTTCTCCTCTGAATTGGCTTCAAATTGAAGTTACTCATTAATGACTAATCACATTACTCAGTGCTCTTTGTTCAGCATTGCTCACTTTGCTTACACGTTTCTTGAGAAGGGAGCCAGCAGGGAGGGAATCCTGTAACAAGAGAGACACAAGACTTAAAGAGAGCAAAGTGTGGCTGTACACTCTGCCAACACCTTTTAGCCTCCCAAAGAAAAAACACGCAGCGAGAGGAAACTGACTGCTGATGTAGTCATCTTATACTGACTACCCGCCTGGACATGAGCTAAAATTGTCCTGAATGCCACAAGGGGATTCAAACAAAAGAACAGTGAGTGCTGAGCTGATCAGGAGAGGCCTGGAGTTGATTCAGCTCCCTGAGTCAATTCCTGACTGTGAAACAAATGTGCCAGCCAGTTTGAAAAATGTTCTCTGGCACCAAACCGCTATTTTATAATCAGTACTTTCAGACCTGGCTTCTGTTGGCCTTATCTTACTTATTTCTGCTGCAATACTTTATAATTTCTGCATATTTTTTACTCTCTTTTGAAGGGCCTTTTTTAAAAATTAATTAGTTAAAATAAACATTGTGTATGTAGGCCACCACTGCTTTGAAGCTAGGTTGAGCACATTGCATTAATGCCTTACAGCATTACATTAAACACTACCATCTTAATGTCTTGTTAATATTCTGATACAGCTTGTATTGGTCTGTTAGTATTTCAAATTACATAATGTACATAATCCAGAAACATAGAGTGCAAATGTGTTATTGTTCACAGGTTTGATTAGTTATTTTGTGATTGTTTTTAAGGATGACATTTTTAAATTTCCTTCAATGGGCAGGTTTTTGGGTTTTTTTCTGCTGCATGCATGCAGGCATGCAGCAGAAAAAACAAACAAACAAAAGAAAACATGCAGAGATTAAGTTTTAACTAATTGAAAATAAGCATGACGTCACCCAAGTTAATATTGTCTTGCTGCCTTGCAATAGAAAAACTTCAACTTATGAACTCACAAAGAAATTATTTACAACTGAACATGTCATCAATAGGAAAAAAAAAGTTTACTGGGTCACAGTGTTGAGTGGAGATTGACTGTATCTATGAAACTATATATAGTGGGAACACAACTGGACGATGGTGTGACAGGCAGAGACCATAAAAGCGATCAGGCTGAGAGGGCTAGCATATGCCTGGGATTATGAACAACCAGCCCTGCTTTAGACAAAGGACACACCCTCTACTGCAGCTGTCTCACATGCTGCATTTGCAATCTGCTATCAATGACTTAATCAGTTTGGGCCCTTGCAGCCCCTAGCTGTCGCTCTCTCTGAAACTGGTTGAAGAATCTTCACTTTGAATGGTTTGCACAGAAGGTTTTTGATTTATGTGCATTACTGCACGATATTTACATTGAAGCTGAATCCATTTCAAATGCAGATACAGATGTAATCCTGAAATTTAACCTTGTGTTATACCGGTATATCCGAGAAACACGGCGAGTGTTGCCACGCACAATGTTTGCCATTTATTTTTCATTTTAAATGGCATAAAGACCTTCAAATAGGAGAATATTTTAGAAAAGGGTGTATAACTTGTATCACATGACATTATTATTGGTTCATTAACCTATTACTTTTTCATTTAGGAGGCACAATTTATAAATGAAAGCATAAAATGAGAAAACATGTAAAACCACAGAAATAACAAAAAAAAAGTATTAAAAACTCCAGAAAGCCAAAGAATAAAAATGGGTTTTAAAAGTATCTTATGTTGGTTAGTTCTGGATGTGAAGATGTAGTTTGCTCCACAGATTAGGAGCAGCTACTGCAAACGCCTGATCTTCTCTGTGTGTCAATCCAGCAGCATTTGCTCAGCAGACGTCAGGGATCTAGTGGGAGTGTGCAAAGTTAAGAGATCAGTGAGGCAAGGAGGCACCAAACCATGCAGTGCCTTAATAGCAAACGATAAAATCTTAAAATTGATTCTTAAACTGACTGGTAGCTAATGTAAGGAAGCCAGCATGGGGAGATATGGGGTCTTGTTTGCGTGTGTTAAGAGCCGAGCAATGACTAACACCTGAATAAAGGCTGCTACAATAGTCAAGTCCAGATCAAAAGCTTGTTCATTTTAGATGATTCATAAGGCCTTAATGAGAACTAATTTGTTCCAGATTTTCTGCAACTCTTTTCCATAATATAAGTTGCTAAACCAACCAAACCAAACTGTACTCATATGATGCTTTAAAATAGATAAAATGAATGGATTAGGGAATTGATCCTGTCCTTATTAATAACACAGTAACAAAGTATGAAACCTTTATAAAACTGTCCCAAAAAGCATCAAGAGTCCCCGCTCTTGATGAGTAAACTATCAGCCTGTTTTTATTTCAGAACTGAACTCTTATTTGAGTCCTAAATAACAAGCCACTCTCCTGACATGGCTTTTTATTTGCTCTCCTTGTTTCCGAACGCTGTAAAGTTAGGGGAGAGAACTCAATTAGGGATAATTGCTTGCACCTGGAGGCAGCTCCTCAGGTGAGCGGTATTATCTATGCCTTGCATTTGCTGTTCATTCAGTATATTCACGCACTGCTGTCGTGACATAATAATAATATCTGCTAAAACCTCTCAGAGGTCAAACACAGCTGATGTTGCCGGTTTGTTGAATCAAACTGCAGCTGTCTCCTTCGCGGCTGCACGAAGCTGCATTTGTCCGTGTGTTTGTGAAAGGCAGCTACCTGAGATGAGATTAGGGCAGTGCCGTGATTAAGTGCTGCTGTGTTAATGCAGCCCGTCGTGCTGCTGTAATCTCTGAGTGGCTCCCTGCACACTGCTGGCAGCGAAGCCCCGGGACACACGCGTACACAAAAACTCTCACGCACACACACACAAATGCACACTACTGCAGCAGTGAGAACATCATGAAAGCCCTGATTTCCTGAGCTTTGAGCTGTGTTCTCGCTGCTCTGACAGAATTTCTTGCTTTTACCTGGAAACATTCGGTGCTGCTGCTTGATTCAAACATCTCTGCTATAAATAGGCTGAAATAAATAAATAAATGCTCTTCTTTCTTATATGTGGGACAATATGAAAACAACCAACCACTTCTACAGCGTAAAATGGGCATGCCTTTGTTTTGTTGTGAAAATATTTTGTGTGACCGCAAAGGCCTCTTAACTCCACATATATTTTATTTCCACTGTTAACTACAAAAGTACATAATAATTAATAAATACAATTTGTTAGTGAGTAAGAAAGTAAAGTTATTTATAAAGCACTTTTAATGACACTAATCACAAGGTGCTTCACGGCCAATAAAACCAACAAAACAAAAAAAAAACACAAGACCAGTAGTAAAATGACACCACGTAAATTTTTTATGCTGAGAAATTTGACATTACATAAATATTGTTTTTTTTTAATCAAGTTGTATTTGTAACTGAATTTGATTCAATTGTAAATTTATCAGAATGCAAAAGCAAAACAAAAAAAAAGTAAAAACTAACACTATTTTCGCTCCATCGCATTAAAAGTTTCCATCACATCTCCAACAACTTCCCACGTTTGTGAGCGCCTGTAAGGCCTGACTTGTCGGATTTACTCGTTGAGCTCTTCTTAATCAATTAGCCCAGGTAAATTATCGTGATGAGATAATATCAGGGTTGACTTGGGGGGTCTGCCTCTCCCTAAGTCCAAGCAGGTGACCCCCCCCCCAAACCCATTTTGCTGTTGCCTCAGGGATCGTGGCCTGAGCCTGTTGTTATGCACCTATTAGCAGTAACAACAGGAAGGATAAACCTGCCACTCAGCTGCGGACTGAATTTAAACACATTCAGACCCATTACTCTGGATTCTCCTGCACGGCCCCGAAGGCAGACACTTTGGTTTGGGCGGAGAGAAGGGAAAGCAGAACACGTAGCTGCATCTTCCTCAAATCAGACGTACTTATTTCAACCAGAAACACTCAGAGACTCGCTCACCCTGAAGTGAAAACGCTTCAGACGGTATAATAACTGTGGGAAGAGCCATCAGTTTTTACCTTGAGCCCAATGTCTGTTTCTACATGTTTAAAAACATTCAAAGGGAACAAAGCGCATGAATATATATATACACACCTCAGGACCATGTTTCCTCCGAAGTGCTAAAAACAGATTGTGAGGTCAGGGTGATTGACCCCTGAGTGAAGAACCTCTTCCTTTTAAAATAGGGAAAACCTCTATTTATAAAATGGGACTCTTGCTAGGTTATAAATACATCAAATTACCCTCAAGGTCTGGTTTGATCTCTTAAAGATTTTAGCCTGATAAGTTTGATTCATGTCAAAGGGACAGACAGGCATTAGTGGATAAATATATCATAGCCGTTCAGTATACCCGCAGAAATAAAGCCTGATGTCATTGCCATGTTATTATGCATAGCTGGAGGATGGATATCCAAGTGTATACCTCATGTTCTGTTGTTGAACACGCAAAAATAAATTATTACCATATGTTCAAAAGAGGTGTAGTTGTCCACGCTGAATTTTAATGCCCCCTACAATTAATCAGAAAAGACTAAATCATTTACAGACAGGATGTCCGGAGCATAAACTGCTCTCCCATGCTGCGAAAACAAGGCGCCATGTGTAACGCAGGCACTGTGATTACCTCCACTGCATCCGGGCCAGGATGCCGGGTCGGAGCCCTCCGCTGCCCTGCTTCCAGGTGAGCAACTGTTACTGCTGGGAACACATTCAGCTCCGTGTGGAAGTCGGAAAAACAAACAGCCACATAATAAGGAATAAGGGTGGGCCACATAGAAAAGTGAATTTGTGCTCCAAAATGGTTTTTTTTTATTACTAAATATATGCCTATTTATAAATAGGTAAACCCCATAATAGTTAATGTATCAAATGACATCAAATGTCATATGATTGAGAATGTAGGCAAAATAATACAAGAGAAGACCATGCTATTTGCAAACATTTATTTCTCAAAAGTGCAAAAGTATTTAAAAAATTCAGTATATACATAAATTTTAAAATAGTGACTGTACAATATTTATCATCACAAAACGAGTTCATATCCCTGCAAGAGAGGAAGAGAAAAGTTCAAACCAGTGTTCCTACTAAAATCTTGTATGGCTTTATTAACTGTTCTTGTACAGTACAAAGCTGGGTTCAAAATCTCCTAAACCTCCTGTTTCAGTAGTAAAAAAATTAAAAAAAATAACATTTTTGTTCAAATTTAGCTACAGAGATTTGAGGTCAGAGCATGTGTCCTTGTGGCGGGGTAACAGGCCGGGCAGGAGGTTAGGAGTTGTTGTAGCTACAGTAATACACAGCTGTGCTGGCGTCTGACAGCACTGATGATATGAGGCTTTCAGGTCCTTGCATGCCAGCCTCATGTGGCCCGTATGGCAAGCCTGTCATGTCCGCACGCGCTGAAGAGGAACTCAAATACTGCTCAAACTCGCTGCGGTCCACCTCACCTATCAGGTCAGAGTGGTGCATCTGCTCCACGCCGTCTGCTGAGTGAGGGTGAGCGTCAGGAGGTGGGGAGAGCTGTCCTGCTCCACCAGGGTGCCGTTTGGTATGACTGGGGCTGCAGTGCTGGGTGTAATACATGGCTAGAGGGTTGGGGCACCCCATGTATGAAGGGGGGAGCGCGGCCGGCTGAGGGGGCTGCTCTGGAGCTGGGGCTGGATGTCGGTGCACGATGGTGTTGCTGTGGTGGTTCGAGAGGGGGTCCTGGGGCTGAAATTCTGCTGCTTGTGAGTGGTATGGGTATGCAGGCATCATGTGACAATCCTCTTGTGAATGTGGAGGGAAGAACATGGAGTCTGACTCCACAGCGTCCAGAGGAGAAGTGTCAGGGGTGGGCAGGCTGTAGGTCTCATAAGAGGGGCCTCCAAGAGCCTGAGCATCACGGTAGTGACTGAGCGGCTGGGGAGGAACCTGGAAGCCATGCTCATGGTAGCCAATGCCAAGATTGTCCACACACACTCTGCTCTCCCCAGGCATCGATGAGGCTGGGTGATCAGACACACCATGGACCAGAAAGCCAGAGTCCAGCCTCTTAATCCTCTTCACCTGCTTTCGTCGCCGGGGCCGGTACTTGTAGTTGGGGTGGTCCTGCATGTGCTGAACCCGCAGCCGTTCGGCCTCCTCCACAAAAGGCTGCTTTTCTGTTATAGGAAGGGCTTTCCATGATTTCCCTGCAGGTCAAGAAGGGAGTGCACATCAGTGATATGTCAGCAGATACTGTATGCAGTCTGGTGATGCACACAAAAATAGCCTGTTGCCATTTTAGGGGGCAGGGACAGGTTTTTGAGGTTACAGCTAAAGCTTAATTGAGACAGGGTAACTTTTAAAAACATCACTTGGTCCACTGGAAAATAACTATTTACGGTTATGAGACTAAAACTGACACCAAACTAAAAATACAATCACATAAAATAGAAAATCAGAGTGGAAATTAATAGCGTGACCGGCCAATAACTCACACAGAGCTGGCAAATGTGTGAGTAACGGGGTTGTTACAACAGAGAATAAATCTCCTTACCCAACATTTTGCTCAGCTCTGCGTTGTGCAGGTCCGGGTTTTGCTGCGCCAGCCTCTTGCGCTCATCCTTTGCCCAGACCATGAACGCGTTCATGGGCCGTCGGATCCGAGGTTCGCTCTTCCCGCGATTCTGGTTGCCGGAGCTGGACGCGCACGGCTCGTTTTTTACTTTGGTGTCCCCAAGAGGACTGAGAGGGTCGGCCCACTGGCAGTGTCCCATTCCAGGCATCATGACTGACAGCGTACACCTTCCCTGGGTCTGATCGTCGCTGGCGTAACCCGCATCGGGACTACTCATCTCTTTCCAGCTGGGAGGATTGGAGAGCCACCGGACAGCTCGCAGAGGCGACAACACACGACAAGTAATAAATTATTAATAATAAGTTTAAAGAAAGAAATAAAGGAATCAAGGAACAATCAAATGCGTCTGGCGTTCAGAGTGGAATGAAAAATAATTAGTCACATCCATTAACCTCTCCTAGGAGCCGCATGGACTGAAAGGCACCGACTACTCGAGCAGTGAGTGTGAACGTTGGTGCGCTATAAACGTAGAAGCAGCCAATCACCGTGTGGAGGGAGTGCCCACTACTACAAAGGTGTAAAAAAGTTCAGAGCGCCCAGCCCGCTACCCTTGTTTGGAGTGGTGAGCTTCTCAGATAGGGGGAAAAAGCAGCGATTTTTCAAATGTGTGCAGGAACTCTTGTGCAGTTAGATGCTGAATTTTGCAGAGAGTTTAAATACTTGTCCGAGTATTAGTGCAATTTTTTTTTCAGAATTTGCATCGTCCTGTTTGACCAGACTTTGGAGCAAAAAAGACGTGAAACTAAAGAAAAAAATTGAATCCACAATAAAGGGAGACCCACGCGCGCAGGTCGCGTCGTCGTTCTCACCTCACTGTGGTACAGCAGGGATTGTCAGACACCAATATTTCATCACCAGTCTGTGTATTGGCTCGCAAACTGCGTTAGAGTCTTGAATATCAGGTTTAGTTAATGGACTTAATGACTTCCTCATTTGCAACTTTTACGCACGGCTGTCTCGATGGAGACTTTCTTTGACAAAAGGTGCCCACTGAGGTCTTGACTCTTCCGAGAGCGAAATCAACAAGACAAGAAAGAGTGAATTAAACACAATAAAACTGTAGAGTGTTGTGATACTGGGGCGCTTCCAGCTCCTTTCTCAGACGCTGATGCTGAAAATGTCAAAACAGTTTCTCCTGTCTGGCATGTTAATGAATCAAATAAACAGCTGATTGATTAGATGGAGGGCCTAAAACCCGCTTAATTACATTTCTTAGCCAATTAAGAGCGTGTTTGTTGAAATGTATAAAGTTAGCCTGGATGGAACAACTCAAAATAGAAAGGCTTTTTAATTTTATTCCCAGCTATCATACTGCAACTTTTGCAACAGCTCACACAGGTTTTAAGCGACTTTTCATCTGCAATATCTCAAAAATCATGTCTTATAACTTAAACCTCTTTAGATGCTCATTCCTTTCATTGTGCACTTTATCATCCTTTGTGGAAGTATTAAAATTAAACACAAACCTGATTTTCCTACACAAAAAACATTTTTTTCCCCCATATTTGTGTCTCACCCTGAGCTGGAGGTAAAACCTTTGGCAAGCTTCACTTTGGATGTTCAGATGATATCAGCCAGCAGTCAAAAATAAACTTTATAAACTTCTGTGATATGCACACACACTATTTAAATGTGCAAGAATGTGTTTCCTTGTTTTTTGTAGTGGTCCTCTCAGACCGGTATAATGGTGCAGAGGCAAAGGTTAAAGCAACCTGTTGCACCTGAAATATCCAGACATGGTGTGTTTATCTAGCAGAGAATGAAGCCCCATGTTTGTGGTCAGAAATCCAAACATCACCCACAGGCCGCAGGACTTCTTATCAGAGCCAGCAGACCCCAAACTGTCAGCTCCGTCTTTTCTCGGACCGTTCCCATCTCTTTGTGGTCTACGGCTTCTCTGACATGTCAAAAGGGGCTGACAGAAATATGACAGAAGCTTATGCAACCTTTTCATGCCCTGAGCAGACACCAGTAGGGACTCCAGAGCATGCTGGGTGACCCTCTGGGGGTTGGTGGGAGGGTGTTTTGGATGGAGGTCCAACCGAATGCTGCATGGGACAGGATCTGGACTATAATACTGTCATCGTCTATTTTACTGCTGATGACCTGATAGGGTTTTCCCCCTCCGTTACTAAGAGAACAGAGAAAGAGGGACCCTGCGTGTGTGGGTCTGTGTGTGTGCGTGTGTGAGTGTGGTGGCTGCCTGTGTGTCTCTGTGAATGCGTGTGTTGATAAGGGCGTGGGGTATGAGTGTGCCCTGATGGCCTCTCTCTCTGTGTGGGAGTGAAAATCCTGGCTTTTGATGGGAGAAGTCATAAAGTCTGGAGTCGTAGCCACATTTCCTCTACAAGGTGAGGTTCAGAGTCAACTCAGAGGAGGGGAGGCAGTGTTGACCGTGTTGGGATGGTGGTGGTGGAGGTGACACGCCTCATACCCCCCCTCCTCCTTCTTCCATTCCTCCCCCCTGTCCCTCCACCAAGTCCCCCACCCCGTGCCTGGGGAGTCTGGGGCTGGGTGGGGGCCAGGGCTCTCGACGCCAGCCTCTGGACTCTGCGCTCAGGGAGAGGTCACTTGGCTTGCTTACACAATGGCATTATCTCAGTTCCAGCCTCGGCTACTGCAGCGGTGAGCACTTCCTGTCCCTCTGCAAGCACTTCCTGTCCTTGGCGTAGCAGCACAAACTGTCCGCCTTCCAAGTGAGTTCTGAAACACAGTTGAGCTCCTGGTCGCCAGTCTTGCTGTATAAATGTCTGTGGGTGGCTTTCTTGGGAATTGCACAATGTGTTTGCTGGCTCCTTTGTGCTGAGCTGCTAGGCAAGGAGTGTTAGTTTAAATCACAGGAACGGAAGGTATATATATGTTAGCACTCCACGCTGATCCCCTGAGCCGCTGGAGCGGCACAGACCACAAAGTTTAAACAATGCTCTGGTAATTAGCAGCAAGTGTTCTGGGTATTCTGCCCTATTCTTATAGACAGTAGGACCATAAATGGGTAAGTAGATTGGAAAACTAGATAAACTAATTGGCAATTTTTTTGAAAACTGGTTAACCTACATATTGCACAAAACTGCCAAGCATTCACTATTTTTTTTGCTTCTCAAAGACAATACAAACATTTATTTGTTCCATGATGACTATGAACATGTATTATTTGTATCAATAAGTATGGCTTATCTGACACTGTTGTACATGTAAACTTAAACCTTCATTAACTATATATGTTTTTTTTGTTTTAATTTTTGGCTGATAAAGGTGGCACAACAAGCTGTGAAAAGGACGCATGTCCCCCTTATAAAGCCACATTAGCAATTAGATAAAGATCCTCTATCATTTATAACATAGTGGGCAATATTACCCGATAATTCACATCAGGATGCAAACTGTTTTTAAGTGTATATATATATATATATATATATATATATATATATATATATATATATATATATATATATATATATATATATGTAGTTGTTTACTTTAAGACATTAAGTTTCACAACAAAATACAGATTGTCTTCTCAACCATGCCTGTATGCTCCTTATCTGGAGCACTGTTTCAAAGGGTCTGTTTCAGAATCAATATTTGAGTCATCAAACTGTCCATAGCAGTATGTTTAGCATCTGTATTAGGAGCATGTTTTGATATGCCACTTAGCACTGAAACAGGAAGAAGCAAGCAGCGAGGGGGTGGGATTAGAGGTTACCTAGTTTTCACTGGGAAAGATTGGGAACTGGTTTGTAAAGCTGGGAGGCTGTGTTGTTGTTCAGGGGCCAGAGATATTCACATCTCGTACTTTAGGAATATGGGCTCTTTAAAGCAATGTGTGATTATTTTTCATCCATCCATCCATCCATCCATCTCAGTTCAAGAAAATGTATAAAGAAAGAATAATTATCTTCTATAAAGCTTCCACAATCTTTTTTTAAGCTAACAAACTGGCTTTGAAATAACTGTAATTTTATATTTTGTCACAGACTGTATAGAAAAGATGGATGTAGCTTCTGGGACTGACTAGCTGTTCACACGTTCACAGATATTTTGGTAAACAAAGCTTTTTCTTTGTATTTTGGCCTTTCATTCCCTTTTATGAATTTCGCGTGGCTGGTCAGGAGGGACAAATCAGGTTGCAAAAAGATATCAATTATATAATATCTGGAAAAAACAAAAAAAGACCAAAAAAAAAAATGAACAAAAGCAAACACACACAAAAAAAAACACCTTAATTTCTGACATCAGTAAACGCTTTACCGACGTGTTTCAATTTTTACTGATTACGATATGTTCAGTTGTTTGTGAGCTTCAGTATGTAAATTACAGATATGTCTGGAATCCCACCCAAAAATAGATGACAGTGTAGGGTATGTTTCAGTCTGGGCCTACTTTATGATTAACAAGACTGACCACATGAGTTTACAGCGTCGCCTGTTCATCACATCTGGTCTCCACACACCAAGACAGTGATGGCTAAACTATAAACTATGCTTCAAGAAATTACTTCACTAACCAGTGGGTGGTGTAGGTGGCTATCTCTATCTTTTATATACAGTCTATGCTTATAATCTGCTGATAGTCTTCATTTTTTCTTTTCTTTTTTTTCTTGTTTCGAGAGTTCTGCATTAGATTTAGTGGAAAAAATAAAGAGTGAATTGGGGGCAAAAAGCAGGTTTACTTGGTTTTTACTCTCCACCAACTTCTGAGGAAAAATTAATTTCATTATCGTGGACTTTAAAAGTATACGTCAAATTTAAATAAACAGTGCAATAGATCCTGCAACAGGAAATAAATAATAATAATAAAGCAGTTGGTTGGGACCCCAAATCAAGCTTTCAGGCTGTAAATCTTTTGTGTCTGATTATTGAAGCATTGTTAAAGATAGAAAGTAAATTGAGAGCATACAGTGTTGGACCTCTCTAGTAGTGTACAGACATCAGTTGTTATCAGCTGTGAGATAGCGGCTGTTTAGATTGTCTGATTAGGCTATGACTTCCTCCAGCACCTGCTCGGGAGTGCGGGAGGTGTTTCAGAATGGGGGGAGGGAGCTCTTCAGCAAGAGAGAATGTGGGGGTTAAGGAGGTGAGTACATAACAGGTGTGTGAGGGAGAAAGGTGGAGAGAAAAGTCTTGCCAGAGGTTCATTCTGCAAATAGAAATCACACTTTTTCCTGAAGCTGGAACATTTCAACTTTAAACACTAATCACGCCGTGTAGTTCTTTCTCTTGTCATCTGTCAAAACTGCAGAAGCCTGCTGAGGACTAGAAATGGGAATATGTCGATGAAAAGTGCAGTTCCACTTATTAAAAGCTCACACTGCATTGGTGGTTGATCTGCAGTAGCCCGAAAAATCACCCTGCATGTGAGATTGTAGATATGAGAGATCATCCACGGGCTACGGTGGTTAAATTATGTGCAGATGAAGGATGTGAGAGTCTGTGTTGGTTCGTGTTTTTCCAGAACCCACTAAGTAAGACTGTTCAGTTACAGAAATTGGGGACTTGAAATTGTGGCAAATAACACCAAAAAAAAAAAAAAAAAAAGAGAAAAGGAAAGAAAATGATCACGTTGTCTTAAATGTTGCCTCTGTGTCACATGCACACACAGATGTTTTGTGTGTTACTGGTGGTATAGTCTTCCCCCTCCCTCAGGGGATTGCTGGGAAAGTTTCACTGCCCGAGAGCACACACTCTGACCATGCTGAAAGGGTAGCGCAGGGATGTCGTCTGCCCCAGACAAGAGGGGGGACACAGAGGAAGCCGTCTACGCTCTCGTCTCATTGTTCTGGAGGCGTTAATCTGTCAGGGATCTGCTAGGAATCAGGTGGGAATCTACTCAGTCCTTTTTTTTGTGTTTATTGGCCAGTTCATTCCACGTTTAGAAAAGGGGACATTTTGATATCTTCAACTCACGGCCCTTTACATGAACCAACCTGCCCCCCCACCCCCTCCTGCCTCATGAAGATGCTCCGATGATAAAACTATTTCTTGTTTGCCTCTGCTGCTCAGTTTGGAGATGAGCACATCCGCCTTATCTTCTTGTCTCGCCCTCATTCTTTGTATGTTTTACAAAACTGAAGTCCTCGTCCAAGACAAATCTTAAATATGCCTTTAGTCATGCTAACACGAGGATGTTTGGAAACTTTTCACCACAAGTTGAGGTGACCTCTGGGTTTGCTCACTGCCAGGGGTCAGCCAACAATAAAGCGGAAGCAACAAGTAAAATAATCAAAGTCTCTTTCCTGAGAACATCCATAGAGCTGCGGTTTCACTCAGGCCACTTAGAGGATGCAGCAATACAACGCTATAATGTCAAGGATATTGTGTGAGCCTTTGAAGCAGTGGCTTCAAATGTGGGGAAGACGCCTATGCGAATGGCTCATCCTGGCAAAAAAAAGGTAAATTCACATTTCTGAATGGTGAATATTTACATATTAAGAAAAGAAAAAATACTAAAACTTGTCACGCGTGGATTCTCATCTCATTAATTAATTAGATATCTTTTAGAATCAAGGTTAATGTTGTGAAAGGTTAGATTTTAACCCCTAAATCTAAAATGAGTGCTTCTTCTGGAAGATAAACTCTGTAAGAATGGGTCCCATGCTGGCTGTCACCAAGTGGGACAAGCGTGGGACTGAGGGACACTGCACAGTCATAACTGAGTGATTGGCCAGTGTTTAAGTTTAGCATCTGTTTCAGTCTAATTGTGACCATAATTTACAAAATGACCATCATTTGTTATTTAAAAGGACTTCCAACTAGAGATTTAGAAAACATAAGTCATGGTCCATCCATCCATCCATCCATTCATCCATCGTCAATACATCAATAAGCTGGTAAGCTGAATTTCTTTTCATACAAGAAGTTTAGTTGTGCCAGAGCTAACAGATTATTGTACATATAAACTCTTAACTCAAAGCCACACCTTGCTTTCTGGGTGGCTTTCACTTATTTTTAAAGTACTGCATTCCCACTTTGCTATTCCAGAAAAATCTATTAATAAGATGTCACGATTGATGGATGAATTGCAATTAGTAACAAGGGAAAGGGAAAACCCAGGTTTCCTTAGCGAGACGAAGAGTGGGGTCAGCCACACGGGAGAGCGGAGGCTTTCATCTCTTCACTTTTACTGGCCCAGCCCAAATCCTCCCTACCAGCAAGCAGCTCATTGTCCTGACCGCGTCTAATTGAAACCCATGTTTATCATTTTTATGACTTTATCCAAGAAGACAGGGGGTACGGCGGGCTTCCTGTTCTCCAGGTTTTCTTGACAGACCAGTCGCATTATTAGGGTCAAGCTCAGCTCCCATCTTGCCACGGCATTGTTTCCAGTGGTGCTATGACCATTCCCAAACTGATAAGATTTGTCTATTTTGGGTCTGTCTTTTCTTTTTGTCCTTGGCACATGACTTTACGCCTGAAATAACTTTTTTTTTTGCTTATTAAAAAAACTTGAACTACAAGACAAAAAAAAAAAAACAAGAAAAAAGAAGAAGTTTCCAGATTAACTGAATTAATCTAGAAATGCTCCAAAACAATGACTAGTCCACTTCTGTGCCAACAATACCCAAACGGCAATGAACTATTTCTCATTTTCAGCACTTACATAACTCCTGCACTGACTGTAGTCTTTGTGTGGCAAAATAAGGAACTGCTTTATAACTATTGGTGAGAAAACAAATGATAGATTATGTTCAAGCCACATTATTGTTTTCCTGACAGCCACCAGCCACATAAATACTACTCTCCACAACTTGACCTGTGCTCGACCCCACCGCTTGAAGAAGTCCCTCAATTCATCTAATCTGTTTTGCAGTGACGTGATGATGCGGCTTGAAGAGGCTGCACTTTCATTCTTCTGTAAATGGAAATCAGAATAATACTGTGTCTTTATAATGAAAGCTGAGAAGTTAATTACTGATCAAACTCTCCAGACTTGGATTTTCGGAAACAGTGAGGCCTTTGTACATGACAATCAGTGTATGAATTGATTCCTTGGTCGCTCAAACACTCCGGATCCTTTCATGTGTGCCCTTTCCCTGGTTGAGGCACTAAAGCGTCACCGCGGAACAAAATGCTGATACCCCTGAGGTGCTAACAGGACGCCATGTTGGTCCGGTGTGGCCAGAGCCGATCAATAATAGTGTGTGATCAGTGGCATCGTAACCAGTAGGAATCCGGATCAATAGAGTTAAGCAAGGAAACTTTAGAGGCAGAAGATAAGAGAAAATATCCTGAGCTGCGGTGGAAACAAAATCATAAGACTTCTTTTTTAATGAGGGAGTTTTTATAGTTTGTCTCTTGCTGTGAAATAATTATGACATTTCTGGAGATTACAGAACAAATACTCCAAAAGTCATGCCTGGAACTTCCTCACAGACACTGCAACTTCTCCTTTAATGGACCGCGGTTAAGAGCTCCTTGAAACTGCTTTCCCACATCAACTTTGATTTTTAAATGTCCGTTAATGATGCAAGCCCTTAATGTGAGCATGCTGTCGCTGGACGGTTGACCGTGCAGATTTTATGCACCGAAATGAGCGTCCAATCCGCTTTAGTTCAGTTATATTAGAAGCCACAGTTTTCTGCAGACCCTGTTGTCCTTTATTGTGCTAAAGTGACAGAAATGGCCGAGGAATGCACCTCGTGTTGTTTTTGCACAGCTGTGGTTTTATGGAGGAAATGCACTCTGTGTGTGTGTGTGAGTGCTTCCTCCCTGCGTTGTTCCCTTTACACTAACGCTGCATAGAAGCAAGTGTCACTGAGAGGAAGAGTCGGCCCACCTTTAATCGGATTCACACGTATTTTCTGTCAAATTGCTTCTTCGGGTTGAAAGAATACCCACCCCCCTCCTCAAGCTCAAAGCCTCCTGTCAAATTAATGCCCGATCTTACTAATTAACAATCACAAGGCAGATGGATGGGTGTCACAGCGGAATAAAAATCAACCTCAGGTGTGAGAACGTTGCCTTCACCTTTTTTAAAAATGTTCCTTATTGAGAGCAGAGCGAAGGCTGATATTAGCATATTCCAGGAACACATCTTAACAATTAAACCTGGCTGTTTTAACCACACACGTCACTGTGAAAAGTACGTCATGAGATCATTATCTCACATATCTGGCCTATCTTACACTTCAAGGGGCTCCAGTGTTTGACTAAACCCCTCAGTGTCTGAAATCACCTGATCAAGATTATCTCCTCTGTTGATTTACACACAATGGTCTGGCTCATCAATATCTACTCACTGAGGCTATAACGCACCAGAGTGGAGCTGCAGCCCCAGTTTGCCCTCTAACCCATCTGAGGTTAGGTTAAGTTTTAGCCACGCACTAAACAAATGGCCTTTTCACAAATGACAAGATGCTATCTTTTAAATAATTTTGGCCCAACAGTTCTCCTTTCTTAGCTTTACAATTCTGGTATGCCGAATTGCATAAAAAAGGGTGGATGTTAACTTGAACCCAAATCTCTGTTTTACTGGCTAAACCTACTGTAACACCATCAAAATCTGACTTTAAACATACCCCATGTGGGAGACAATGATTTCAAATGACTAACCATCATTATGCTTACTAATACACCAACCACTCAACTCGAATGTCATCTTTAAGCAGAAATCACTCATAATGTGACCCAAACACGATCCATCAGTTCTATATACTTGAGATTTAAATGCCTAAACCCAACTCAAACTGGATTTAGAGCCAAACTACAGGATTATCTCAAACCCTTCAATTTAAATCTAAATTCTTCTCAAGTTGATAACATCTGAACATATATATGGGAATGGGCATTGGCTTTCACTGCCCAGTTCAGTCATCCAATTGAGAGACAAAGTTGGGGGAGTGTTTGAAACCTTCACTCTCTACCTTAAATGGGTGAATGTTAACAGGTTAGAGGAATGCTTTGACAGGTTGACAACACTTTCCTGTGCAGAAAGTATGAAACCACTGGCAGCAGCTGTTTAGTTCAACCAAATGCAGCGAGTGAGTGGTTTTGCGGTAGTTTATGCAGCCTACTGAAGATCAACCAATGAACAGTTTGATTTGTAACATGGATGGCCGGAAGCTGGTTAGCTTAAAACCCCAGACTGTTCTGGTTTTGGTGTGGATTTTGGGTGCACTTTGAGCGTTAGCTGGTTTCACTTGTTTACAGTTGCTTAGCTAAGCTAACTGGTTGTATGCACCAGCTTCATAATTACCTTAGTGATATGCAGCATCTATAGGCTAAGTCTTGCCATAAGGATAATAGTGCTAAATGATAGATGCAGTTACATAAAAACAAAGCAAGCAAAAGCACATTTTCAGCTGATTAGCCTCCCTGTGATTATTTCTATAGGTTAACCTGGGAAAAAATTCACATCAGGAAACTTGGGGAAAGTCCCTCCTGATATCATCACTGACTGCACTCAAACAAAAGCCTGCTACCTGCGCTGACACGCTGCAACGCATGGAACAATGGAGACCCAAGAGGACTCTATTTGCAGTTGAAAAATTGCATCCACATATTCTGATCAGTACTCATGAAGTGGACTTTGAACTTTGCAGTAATTGTTGCATTCTGTGCAGCAGCAGCAGGTTCAGCTCTTTTGGCCTGATACCATGCAAAACGTGTTATCGCCGCAAGCTGTGGCGCATACGGGCTTATCAGATGGCCTTGTGGCCTTACAATAACAAGGGCTCTATCATGCCTTAGCAGGCCCCTATCTGGAAGCAGTGTTACAGAATAACAACAAATGCAGCTTGCAAGCTATGCACATAAGGTTACTCAAGATGCTCCTATAAGCTGGACTAGGCATTGATTAAATCTGAGATTACACACAGAAGAAAAAATAAATGAATAAATTAAACATATGTATTTTCAAACATGGTTCAAACATCTTGCTTTTTTTTTTTCTCCTCAAAACTTGACTTCATGGTCTTGGAAGATCTCCTGTCTCAGAGTAACATGTCTCAGATTTTGTCTCAGAGTAAATCAAAGCGGACAATTTCCTCAGCTCAGAGGAAAACCCCTCAGAGGGGAACGAGTTGATAATGTTCCTGTGTGCCCACGGCTTCCTCTCAGATAAATAAATACATAAATAAAAACACGCCTGGCCACTTCAGATTTATTGTTCCTCTGTAGGCTGTGAAGTAGGGGCTATATTGTTTATAGTAATTAAGTCCATTAACAGATTTGGCCCAGGTGGGTGAAAGGGGCCTCTGTGACATCCTATCACCCCCCTGTAAGCAGCTAGTCCCCAGCAGGGCTGGATCACTTCCATTTAAGGCAGTGATGGCCAAGGAAAAAGGGGGATTACAGAGGTTAGCATTGGTTTGACTGGGCCGAGACTGTGTCACGTTTTCTGGAGTGATAAGAGCCGGAGCAGGAAGCTGTGAGAGGGCAGGAAGGAAGAGAGCTAAGGTCTGGAAGGAGAGAGGGGAGCTGTGGAGATGGAGGATGAGGGCAATGAGAGATGTAGGAGAGGAGAGCAGAGAAGTGGAAAAAAGTAAAGAAAGAAAAAGAAACGGTGCTATGTGGTATATTTTCTCTGCACTGTTTCATGCACGCAGAGGTAGGAGGGAGAGCTGCGCTCTGCTGGGAAACGCAAAGGGAACCTGGGGTCCAGGGGGAAGTGAGTGGATGACTAAATTTGGTTTGAAAGGCCACACTAACATACACCTGCTTCCCGCAATCAAACAGGCCACACAATGATGACGATATCAAGCATCAGGCTTTTGTCTGTTAGCAGTTAGAGCCAGTAACATGGAAGCCTATAATGTGATACTGCAGCTTTTCCTAAAATCAAAGCTCTTAAGTGTCTCTGAAACTGAAATGTGCTTGAGCAAGGATGCAGTTTTTATAATGTGTACGTTTATGCTCCAAAAACAGCGGACCTTGAACATGTCCTTTTGCTGAAATCAGTCATTCGTGTTTTTCAATTCATTTTAACACAACTTAGCAAAGAACAAATATTAAAATAGGATCTTTGGGCACTTTGTGTTGTAATTTCTTTAGTTGAATCTATGAAAAATGCCAAAGAAAACACAGGTTGATAGGCATAAAATAGTATTTTTGCACTGGCAAAGAGCCATAAACCAAATACTGTGAGCCAAATCTTGACATGGTGTGCAGTGTGTCCTTAAAAAATCTGAGGACACTGGACAAGTTGAGGACAAAAGACAAAAGTGGCAAACTGAAAAACTATCTACAGCAGATGAATGTCCTTTAAGAATGGGGGAAAAAATCCGGACCTGACACATGACCTGAGAGATGCATTTGGCTGTTTGGTTGATCCATCTACTGAGAAATAGTTTCAGTGGAAGGGTGGCTCTCAAGAAGCCATTCTTAAGGATGGGAAACAGGAAGAAAGGGCTGAGGGATGCCAAATTACGCAAGAACCGGGCTGAAAAGCAGTGGCAACAGGTCTGAAGGAGTCATGAATCCAAATTTGAAAATTTACATTCAGACTATTGTCAATATGCACATAGGAGGTCAGTGGTACAACAGTGTCTACAACCATCTTTAAAACGTGGCGGAGGCTCTGTCATGTTTTGAGGGCTGCATTTTAGCCACTGGTGTTGGACATCTTGCCAAAATAATGCGGTGAAATTTTGATCCAACCATGCAACACCATCTGGAAAGCATCTCATTGGCAACAGCTTTGTTTTTCTGTATGACAGTGGTTCCAAACACACTGTCAATGCAGTAAAAGCGTACCGCGATAGAAAAACACACAGAGCCTGGACCTCAACATCATTGAACAGAGAACCGCACAAAAGGCGGCAAACATCCAAAGAAGACCTTTGAATAAAGAAGTCTGGAGAACCAGTCCTGACGACCGCTGAAGCTGGTGCGCCAGTTTCTCATTTTCCTTGCAAAATATAAAAATAACGGCATGCCTCGAGACTTTCACCCAGTACTGTAGCTCCAAGAAAGGTAATATTTCAAAGGCCGTATAACTAAAACAGGTTTTCACAAAGCAATAGGTGACTTCATCTTTCACTTCCATTTTTTTAAAAATATGGTTTTCACTGTTAGCGAGCTTTAGAGGTGCTGGCAGGTGGATTTTTGCAACCTTGGGACAGAGATAGGAACTTTCCTCTTGTTTCCGGTGCCAGTCTGACAACCATATTTCAAACATATCTCTTATAAATTATCACAAATTATTCTGAGCCTGAAAAAAACCCCACTCCTGTCACAAGGTAGAAGCTGCAATCAAGGTAGAAGTGACTTTAAAAATGTCTTTTTCATGTGAGATCTGGGGGGCAGCAGAAATTACAACAACTATAACATCACAGTTCTATAAAGTTATTTAAAGTGGCCAAAAACAGCTGGATTGGTTATAATGTTGGTGCAATTACACAGATTCATAGAGATAGTTGCAAAACAGGTGCCTTATTAATTTTATATATAACACATAGAAACATCCAAAATCACTTTTTGGCAGTCAGTCATTTTTTTGGCCTTTGCGTCTTTGGGCAAAGTTACTGGTGAATGTAGCTTCATATTCATTTTGTAGATGTGAAAGTGATATGAAGCGTCTCATTTTACTCTTAGCAAGCAAGTTCACTAGTGTATTTCTCAAACTGTCAAACAAGTATTCTGAGTAAAAAGTGTAAAACCACAAAACCACATGTAATTCACTATGGAAATTATTATTATCATTATTAATATTTTTAATCAGGTTTGGGTGAGAGATAAATTAAAAACATTTAATTTGTCTTAAGGTCAAACAGGAAGTCAGCTTTAAGTAAAAATGTTTCTTGAAACACTTTTTCTTAGGTTTTAAATCGGCAAAGTTGCTAAGCTTCAATGTGAGAATACCCAGGTGAGAATATCAGCCGTTCAGGTCAACCACCCACTCATCTTTCCTCATTTTTAATCAACCTGTTCATCTAGAAAGGATTTCTCTATTTTGAGATTTTAATCCAGTGACTGAGTTAATCTCTGAAACTAAGGGATTGGAGGAGGGGAGTGGACGTGGCATCAAAGCCACTCAGCGTCAGCTCTGCTCTCACAATTACACCCGCAAGGCAACCAATAAATCACACTCTCATAATGCCTCTCAGAAAATTAATTTTTTGAGGCTTGGGTCTCGGTCATGTAGGTCAGATAGTTGAAGTCGGTTTGGTTGATTTCCAGGCATTTTTCAGTCAGATTAAAACACGGGAAGAGACAAATGTAAGTGATGGTCAAGCATCTGTCAGGCTGTGTTTGAAAACAGCAGCTCAGCTGAATGTGATCCGTGAGGCTTCCCCTTAAGTATAAAGACATGGAGGATTTACATCAGCACAGTTATTGCTGCCATATGTGGAGTTTTAATGGAAAATACACTGAAGTTATGCATGCATGCATTTTCTTTCTATGAGACCAGCAGCTCTGCCTCTCTCTGTTTTACTGATGGTCTGTTGAGTCCTATTGGGGTAGTCAGCACAACAGAGGGAGCCCTCTGCTGGAACTCACGGGCATTACATTTCAGCACAGTTGGCGCTCAAGCACCTTTTAATCTTTCTCCTTTTTTAAAATGCACATTATTAAACGCATGAAAAATATTGCAGAGTTGCACATTTAAAGATCTTATAGGAGTTTTATTACAACAAGGAGTGGTAGCTTTTTTTATAGACAATATCTAGCCGAAAACACACATAATACTAATGAAGGAGTGCATTTATATATATATATATATATATATATATATATATATATATATATATATATATATATATATATATATATATATATATATATATATATATATATGTATATATAAAGAGGTGCTTTAAAGAGATGACAAATTACCTCAGAAAAATCAGTTTCACAAAAATAAAAGTTGCACTTTGCTTCAGTACATAAAGTGCACATTCAGAGACTTACTCCACAAACATTACTATGTCCACATAATTACATAAATAATAATTCACTAGTTAAGGCTATAATACATTTTCAGCAGTGAAAAGCACATATAGGAGATTTCTGACAGTGGTGGAGATGACAGCAACCTCATCTTTCCTGTAATACAAAGAACTACATGCGCTTTGTGAATACAGTTAAACTTTCTGAATCGCAATTTTGTCAACGAGAAGAAAATTCGGTGACAAATATGCCTCAGTTTTCATATTTTCTCCACGATTCTGTATTTTATTTCTTTGAAGTCTTCCACACTCAGGGCAGAGCCAGAGAGTCTAGCCTCTACTTGCCCTCCGGTGTCTTTATTAGTGGCCGATTACTGTAAAGTTGCTATCAGCAACTCGTGGGGGTTGGGAGGGTCTCCCAAGCTGCCACTAAGCAGTAAATAAATATGAGCCTATTGTATTCCTGTAGGCTCACTGTCCTTGCTCTCCCATGCTGAGTAAACGTTCACGCACAATGGGAGGCTGGACTGCCTTGTCATTCTTGATCCCCCCTGCATTGCTCTTCTGGGTCCTCTGCCTGGGAAAGCAGCAGCGGAGGAAAGAGGAAGCAATGAAAAGGGGATCAGACGTTAGAATATGTGTCTCATGCCAGAAATAAGGCACATCTAAAGTGCTTTTCCTTTTTTCCCGCAGCATCAAAGGAAACATCACCTGATCTCATGTGAGAACTAATATGAGCCAAAATCATTATCTTATTGTTGTTGTTAATAACACAAGTGCAACATAAGTAAGTATGTTTACTAAAGTATTGATACTAAGTACAGGTTTGAGGTCTTTGTTTGAGTTTTTCAGAATTCTGATACACCTTTTAGGGACTGGAAGTTAAAAAAAAAATCAATAATTTTCACTTGGTTTAATCAAGTGGTAACTTCCAGGCCTGAAAAACAGAGCAAAATATGGCCATGCCAAAAACTGCAGTTCCTCTAGTGGCCACTTGAGGCTGTCTCCAAAAGGAGTGACTCTCCATAGACTCTCAAGGGCAAATTAAAGTGAGAGATGGGTGGCAAAAAGTGTGCTATGCCTTCACCTAATTTAATTTGAGTCAATTAAATGAACCTTTTACCTGTATTTGCTGTTTTGGTGCCTTTTAGAGCACTTTTATACAATTATCTGTAAAAAAAAAAAACCCAAAAGCCCCCCCAAAACTATGGTTTGCTGTAAAGTTTATTGTGCTAACAGAGAAGTCAGCTATTAGTATTTTATCTATACACTATTGTATGCTATAATGACACTAAACAGCTGTCTGTGGATGCACATTGCTAACCTAGGTAGCTAACATTAGCCCTCAGCACTCCAAGATGGTGAGAGTCATATTGCGGATCTTGCAGCATCAAAACACATTCAAATGGTTGCAGCATGCACTTACATCCACTAGTCAGTGTTTTTAATCGCAGTCATCAGCTTTTGTGAAATTTATAGAATGAATTATAGTTTAAAGTAATTTTTTTTAATTGCGATACACTTTGAGCAGCACACCCGATGTGGATTTAAATGTTAATTAAATAAAGTTTTGTTTGTTTGCATAATTGTCACTTGCAACTAAAGTGTCTGCTGTTTAGAAGTCATTAAACTCTGGCTCTCTCTCCCAGAGTGTGCATTTTCTCCTCTGTTCTCTCTACCCTCATCTCAACCAGTTGCGACAGATGGCTGCCCCTCCCTGAAGATTTCTTCCTATTGAAAGGGAGTTTTTTCTTCCCACTGTCACAAAGTACCGAATGTTCTGATTTTAAGTCAATTATGTTTTATTTTACTGAAGTAGAGTGTGTTATTTGTGTAACTGTGTGTTTTAACTTAAGGGGGGGGGCATGAAATTGAAAGTTGGGGAGGTTTCTTGCCATCACAGGCAGCCTGGTGGAGCTTCCTTTCCAGTTTCTCCACAGGAAGAGCGCCAACAGGGCTGCATGGTCTCATAGAGTTCCTTGCATGAAAGCAGAAGTGAGGCCTTGGGCAAGGATTTCTGTGCAGCATTGTCCCCATGGGATGGTATTATTCAGGCCTGACCCGGCCCCAAGGACCTGAGCATGAGGCTGCCGGTACCAGGCACAGGCGGATGCTGCCGTCCTGTAATCACCGATGACATACATGAAGTAGTTTTCCAGATCGGTTTTCCTGTCCTTCCAGCTGAGAGTAGGGCAAATAGCACAGGAAGAATAACACAAGTCACAGCCCGGCACAGGGAATGTGGCCTTTACAAACACAGCAAAAATAAAAAAGTTAAAAGGCGTGCTGCTCTCCTCCCGAGCGCCTCTGAGTGAGGGAAGTCAGGCTATGTCCTGAGAGAAGGTTCGGCCTTCCTTGTCACCCCCACAGACTCAACAATAACCTGTCAATCAAACCAAAACTGTTTACTCTAAGTTACCTGCCAGAGCTGAAGCCTGAATCAAGACCACTTTTCTGACATGCTGGGCTTGTCTTGTATGTATTTTGTCTCTGACTTATCTTTATCTCACCAGCCTCTGGGTGTTGAATCAGCTTTTTCCTGATAATATTTGCAAAGAAAACTTTCAACACTTTGCAGTTATTCGACACCTGTGCGGTCAGATTAGCCAAGCAAGTGGTGTTTAAAACAGAAAATGTTACATTTACTTGCTTTAACACTGATTTTGCAAAGGCAAAACCTAATTTTTGTCTGGGGAAATGCTACAGTCATGGTAAAAAGAGAGTCCACCCTCTGTCTAAGGTTTTATGGAGCAGGACATAATAAAAATAATATATATTGCAATTTCCAAACCATTTGAAGTTCATCATTGTACAGTGAGAAAGATTATTCACAAGTGGAAAACATTCAAGGCAGCCGCCAGCCTTAACCAGGAGTGGCCTTCGCAGCAATTTCACCCTAATGTCAGACTGTGCAATGCTTAGAGAAACTAAAACAAAACCATCAGCTACATCTCAGACTATACTGGCCTCAGTTAGCATGTTAAATGTTAAAGTTCATGACAATTAGAAAAAGACTGAACAAGTACTGCCTGTTTGGAAAAGGTGCCAGGAGGAAGCACCTTCTCTCTAAAAAGAACAGCACAGCTTAGGCTTCAAAGTAATATCTGAACAAACCATAACACATCTGCAATAATGTCCTTTGGACAGATGAGGCCAAACTGAGTGTTTAGCCATAACGCACAGAACTGTGTTTGCTGAAAACCAAACACAGCACATCAGCACAAACACCTCATACTGATTGTCAAGCATGGTGGTGGAGGGGTGATGATTTGGGCTAGTTTTGCAGCCACAGGACCTGAGCACCTTGCAGTCACTGAGTCAACCATGAACTCCTCTGTATACCAAAGTAATCTAGAGTCAAATGTGAGGCCATCTGTCTGACAGCTAAATCTTGGCTGAAATTGGGTGATGCAACAAGACAATAATCCCAACCGCAGCAACAAATCTACAACAGAATGGCTGAAAAAGAAAAGAATCGAGGTGGTGCAATGGCCCAGTCAAAGTCCAGACCTCAACCTGACTGAAGTGCTGTTGTGGGACCTTAAGAGAGCTGTGCATAAATGACTGCCTACATAAAACTCAATGAACTGAAGCAACATTAGAAGAGTGGGTTAAAATTCCCCCCACAGTGATGTGAGAGACTGAACTCTCAGAAATGTCTTGTAACCCTTTGTGGGGGTCCTTGCAGTGGAGACAATGAGAACAGTGATATCAGTGCATTATAACCAAAGTAGTTTTACAGCAGCAGCTTAGCACACAATGCTTTACTGTTAGGTGCCATCAACTTGCCTCATGCACACAGTCCACGACCTGCTGAGGGGCCTGGTGAGCTGTTAGGAGCTAAACTCTGCTAAGTCAATCAGCAACGGTGTAAAAGATGCCACCTCAGTACAAACTTACAGGTGCCCTTTGACAAGCTGGCAGGAGGTGGAGGAAGTGCAGAGAGGGGGTGGATCTACTTTGGGTTCAATACACTGCTATCAGCATGTGGAAATACTACGCAGGCACAAAGAAGCTTGCAAACAAAACACATGTAACTGTGAAACAGCTGCACTCACGCACATCACAGTTTCTAACTACAGCATGATCAAAGCTGCACTAGAATCTATAATACTGCTCATAAGGCACCAGCTACAGGAGAACAACCCAGCTTTGGATTCTTTTTCACATGTTGAGCACATGTGCACGGGGCTGCAAGACTACAATAACAACAAGTCTAAAAAAGTGGATTAAAGTGCATTTATCTGCTCCAACCTAACATGTTCAACTAACTGGCTTGCAACTAACAGTGCAGTGATAAACAATCTTTACTTCCAAGACCAAAAGCTCTGCAGAATAATGTTAATAATATGACCAGAATGTCCACTGTGTGGAAACTGGAGGCTCCTGGATTTTTCTTTTTAACTTTTATTACTGCTTTTTTACTTGTACGGTTAAACAAAGAATAAAGCAAACAATAAATCCTGCAAGACCAGAACAAATTAATGTTCTCATGTTACATTTGTCCTTGTTGTTAAACTAACTAACAAGGTCTGCACTGCAATTATAGCTCAAGAACAATGCTGTTTACATGTTATTTTCCAGTGGATTAGTGTCAGGAGGGGATGCAGACATGCAACTTTAAATCCAGCCTTAAAGCACGATAACACAGATTTAGCCATCAGGTTCATGTTTAAAACTCAGTGAGACAAAAACATTTAATAGTAATCCAACTCATGTGGCTAAAATTAGTCTAATTAACCAAATTCTGCAGGCTTGAATAAACAAAAAAAGGTGATGCTTATGCATTATATCAGCTGCAGTTATACCTCCAAAAACACAGTAAAGTTCATAGTGAACTGACTGGCATGTCGAAAAATGTAAATGAGTTAAAACAAAAAAGGAAATATGAATAGAGTAATTCCTCCTCACAGCTCTGTTGTTTTTCCAGAGAAATACGTGGCAATATTAAATAACAGGAAATGCAGAAAACTAATTGCACTTTGGAAAACAGCATTAAAATCATGACGTCAAGTAGCTCTGCGTCATTTAACTGGTGTCTAACGTGCACACGTGTTCTGCAGAGAAGCTTGTGGACATACTTGCACACTGAGTCATAAAGCATCAGGAGACAGCGAGGAAGAAGGTGTGACGCTGTTTCCACATGAAAGAAAAAGCTGGCACAAATGATGTACGTTACATTCTGATGATATTATCTGATGAAAAGAAAACACCAACAAAAGTTGTTTTTCTGTTCAAGGAACAGTAGCTGCACATATAATGTGTTATATCTCAACAGAAATATAAAATCAACCCAGACACAAACAAACAAACATACTGCTGGGCAGTTTGAGGATTGTGTTAATCATCCTGTGAGTGTTTGTTGATGGGACTTAGTTTCTTTGCTAAGTGTATTGTATCTGCACAGCGGGCCACAGAGCCACACCCAGCACTTCCGTTCTCAGTGTGTCTGTTAGACTCTGTCCAGTCATGTGTTTGACTCTTAGGTAGGAACAGGGCTGAGGTCATAAATAACCAAATATGAGTCTGCTTTCTGTAAAATGGTATCTTCTTATCCTCATCAGCCACTTCATTAGGTACACCTGTTCGACCACTTGGTAATGCAAATATCTAATCAGCCAGTCACATGGCAGCAACTCAATCCATTTAGGCATGTAAACAAGGTCAGGAAGATCCTGCTGCAGTTCAAACTAAGCATCAGAATGGTGAAGAAAGATGATTTAAGTGATTTTGAATGTGGCATGGTTGTTGGTGCCAGACGGACTGACCTGAGTATTTCAGAAACTGCTGATCTCTTGGGATTTTCCCACACAGCCATCTCAGAGAATGGCCCCAATAAGAGAAAATATCCAGTGAGCAGCAGTTTTCTGAATGAAAATACTTTGTTGATGGCAGAGGTCAGAGGAGAATGACCAGACTGCTTCGAGCTGATAAGAAAGCAACAGGAACTAAAATAACCACTCGTTACAGTTAAGATAAGCAGAAAAGCATCTCTGGATGCACAGCACATTGATGCTTGCAGCAGAAGACCACATCGGACGCCACACTGAGGCTGCAGTTTGCATGGGCTCTCCAGTAGACTGCACAAACATGGACCCATCTTGTGATGGCTGCTTCCAACAGGATAAAACACCTTGTCACAAAGCTCAGATGATCTCAAACTGGTTTCTTGAACACGATAATGAGTTCACTGTACTCAAATGGCCTCCACATTCACCAGATCTCAATCCAACAGAGCATCTTAGGGATGTCTTGGAAAGGAAGATTCACATCATGGATGTGCAGCCAACAAATCTGCAGCATCTATGTGATGCTATTATGTGAATATGGAGCAAAATTTCTGAGGAATATTTCCAGTGCCTTGTTGAATCTTTGCCATGAAAAATTAAGGCAGTTCTCTAGGAAAAAAAGGGAGAATATAAAACAGTTTCAGTAATATCACTCCTTGTAAGAGAGCTGGTTAATGTCCAGTTTTGATTAGGTGGGTGCAAAATCTCAGCTTTGGCTGTTTGTGTTTTATTAATTTTCCTCCAGTCTGGTGATAGAAACAACATGACTTGTTTTTTGTTTGTTTAGTTCTGCAATTTTGCAAGAGTTTATTAATCATGGTGCCTTAAGCTGAGCATCTTAGCCTTACAGCCTGTGAGCTGTTACTGTTAAGATTTTTTCTTTGCATCCTGCAGTTTATTGCTTCTTATTTTGCAGTTTAATCGTGTCATTCAGCTCCTGTGTAGTACAGTAAAAAAAAGTTAATAAAGTTGGCTTGCAGTAAATCCTACTTGAAGCTGATGATGGTCTTGATCTTTTCTGTGAGTGCAGCTGCCGCGTGATGCAAACCTGTCAGACATGCATGTGAAAAGCTGTTCCATCAGGACTGGTCTGATGAGGTTATTGTAATCTGATAGGCCCAATTAGTGCTTCATTAGACTGGCTCATAATGAAGTGAGGAGACAGACACATTAAATTCAGCTAGAAATCCTTCTGAGCTCGTGCTGCTGAAGGTTCATTTTTATTGAACTACATGTTGTTGCAGTTGCAGAGGGGAAGTAATGAAACCTTTATTATTTCTTTAGGATTAAAACAAAAAAACAAAACAAAAGAAAAAAACTGTTGAGTGTCTCACTTCATGGCTCTTCCTGTTTGAGTTTCCTCCTCTGCTCTGCACAGAGCAGACGTCCCTGCAGGATAATACTCGGATGAGCATTATCTGCAGAAAGCAGCCTCAACTTTATCCAAACTGCACCGAGGACAGGAAACTATTGACGACCCTCGTGCAAAAGGTGAGACGTGAAAAGCTAATTATGGCTCACAAAATCTCAAGAATGCCACGGGTTAGTGAACACAAATCTCTTTTTACGTTCAATATAAACTCCAGCTATTTCTGTGTCAATATTGAACACGCAGAGATTACACATTTAATCTCTAACGAGGAAAGCGTTTTATGGTCGAGGAGCGCTTTAGCTGAATTACAGCACGTTTGACATTTTGAGATTCCTCGCATTCTTCGCTGGCGATAAACTTCCAACATGCTTCTGTGAGCTTTACCAGCACAACCCAGATGCAAAAATAACTGAGGAAAAAAAGATGACATACACTTTAGATTCTTCTTGCACTGGTTGCCTTCAAAAATAGCATGAGAGAATATGAGAATTGAAGCTAGATGTTGATAACTTTCTAATTTTAATTCAGGTTTAAGCTTAAAGATTAAAAAACAAACAAAAAAACACAGAAGACTGATAAAACAGAGGCCTGTAAATATTTGAGTTTCATAAAAGTAACAACGATATCTGAACTGTCCATCTGCCATTTCCACTGCTGTTTATTGTTGATGATATTTTCACCTGAAACACTGATATCATCCAGTTGTTTTTCCTTCAGGAAGTTCCTGCAACTGCTCATTAATTGTTGCTAAGGGGCCAAAATTTGAAAAAAACAAGCTGCACCAACAGCTTCGAGTTCAAGTTAATTTAAGAGGAAAAATAAGGGCTGAGGGTAGTTTTTATTGTTGCATTAATGGAACTATCTTGCACCGAGTGTTTGTGCGCCGCCGTGTTTGTCTGCTGTTTGCATTGCTGTATGTTTTGTAATATCGTCTTGGGAGTTGAACTGACGTCAGGTTTCTTCCTCTCATTCAGGTGGCAGTGGACTGTAGCAGATCTTCATTTTCCTAATCAGTTCTTCTGCTCTCTCCTCCAGGCCTGGTCGTCCTTCCCTCGACCTCCGTGCTCGTCCATTTCCTTCCAATTCTTCTAAGATTTCACGTCATTTTCACTGTGACTCATAGCGCTTCCTTGTGCAGATCCCTTTTAACCAAGCACATTTTAAGCAGTTGTACTTAACTTGTTAGGGCGAGCTCTATTGCAACGTTGAAGTTTTTTTTGAAGAGTTCTGCAAAAACATCCTCAGGTGCACTGCAGGTTTTAGAACCAGGACATTTTCAAGGAGCAGGTAAGTATATGTTTTGCTTTAGAGCTTAGTTTCAGTGGGATGCAGGAAGGTAATTTCATAAATACACACTGTAACTCATCAAAAATCTGATGACTTTGTAATACAAGATAAAACATCTCTTTGTGTTGACCCTGCAATAGACTGGAGACCTGTCTAGGGTGCACCACGGTTCTTGCCTCATGACATCTGGGATAGGCTCCAGCTCCTGCTGTGTCCATGAACTGGATAAGGGAAAGAAAATGAATGAATACTTTTTTATTTTTTAACACAGAGCAGCAATATTTGACAAAAGATGAATACTTACATGTGAAAGAGGTTTTCTGATAATAAATTGTTGTCAAAATAATAAAACAGCTGTTGTCCACTTTGATACTGTGATGATGCAGTAACTTAAGTACAATTATTTCAGGGGGTGCTGCGGATTTCGACAGTCCTCGCGCTGATCAAAGGGGATGTTGTGGTGTATACTCAAACAGTATGTCTCATATGAAAATATTGGTTATGTGTTCAAAGTCAGTAGTTATCAAAACAAGAGGATTAACACTTGAAAACCTGTCAAAGTCGTACAGAGAGGTTTGACAATGACCTTATAATTAGGGTGACCAGGTGACCTGCTTAATGAGGACCTGGGCAACATTTTTATCGCTTATCGTCAATAATCATGTAGAATCGTAATCACTGAGTCGTTGATGTTTACATCACTTTAATGTTGCAGCTATGATTTTAATTACTTATATGCGCAGCTTCATCTATGATAATGCAATTTGTCTGCAAAATAATAAGTAATTAAAGCTGAAAATAAATGGTAGAAAGTAGAAAGTGCAATATTTGAATCCAAAGTGTAGTAAAGCCGAAGCAGAAGGTAGCACAACACCGAAATACTTAAATAAAGTACAAGTGCATTAGACACCTCTGCCTCTGAGAAAATGCCACACATTTTGGGGGGGTGGGGTGGGGTCCAGTTTACAAAAGGCAACACGTTTAAGAAACATGTGGCCTAAAAAGAGACATGTTGAACATTGAACATGCATTCCTACTGAAGGCCAGACATGATTAGAACAGCTAAAATAACAGTTTGAACAGAATTGTATATAAACTCTAAATATATTTATATATATATATTAGCATTTTTATTGTATTTTGTTACACTTTTGGAAAAATTGCACTCAAATAAAATACAGTATAATTTTCCCTTACAATATTGACAAACCTGACTGCTTCTCAGCATTGGTAGCAGGACCCACATAAAGACAGTCTTTGTCCCACTTTTACTTTGTTGGAATAAATATTTTCATATGCATTTTCAGTGCCTTTCACTGGGTTTCATTCTTGTCAGTGTCTGACATGTTTGAGAGACTTCAGGCCTCTGTCCTCTTACGTTCATCCAGGACAGAGTTCAACCTCGAGGCTCTGACACACAAAATATGGGACGGGAAATAAACATTTTCCTAAATGGGTAAACATTTGGCAGCCAAAGTCGTATGAGTTTGGAGATATGTCGATTTTTGGGGCATATTTTTAGAGCCTTTGTGAAATGTTTTAAAATGAAACAGGAAGTTGGGAAGTTTATGGCCCCCGGCGCCCGCCCTACTTCCCTCGCATAGCCACGAAAGACATGTGGCGGGAGATAAAATAGTGTGTCAACAGCCTGCCAAAGGGTGGGCAGTATAGATCTGACACTGTTTAATGTAACAGATATTTTAAATAATTTACAGTCCTCTTAAAGTTGCACGCCACTCTCCTTACAGATCATTCACAGTTTATTCATATCAAAAAAAAAATGTTAGCTCTGGAGTTTATATTTCTTCATCTACATCCTCGGTAAGACTGTACGATAACCGCTGAACAAAAGACATTTAGGTAGACATGAGGGTAGCTGCACACAGCTAAAAGACACTTTAAACATTTATTAACATACCCTTGAAGACCTATTTCTCATACAGCTGTGTTTTTTGAAATTGTCATTTATTATCTGCTTATACTCCAGCTCCTGTGCTTCCAGCTGCTTTATGACACATTATTAGTCATTAAATATATGTTTAAATGCTGCTTAAGAATGTTAAAGAGGGAGACTCGCAGCAAAGTGTTGCAATATTTAAAAAAAACAACAACAAAATTGTGGTCACTTTTACTGCCTCAGCCAGAAACATAATGCCATCGGTGTACCGTTTGGGCCAAATTGTGAGCATTTTAGCTCAGTTGAGAAAGTATGCATTTACGAAATAAAATTAAGGAAAAAAAAGATGGATAAAAGCATTAAAGTTTATTTAACAGCATGGGTCTCAACAAGTGTGAGAGTCATTGATCAAGTTCCTAACATTGGTTAATTTAAAGCATGATTCTCTGCAAAGATAATAAGAATTTCGTGGTTTTCTACCACCTTTTTCATTTCAGGATCTTAATGACAACATTAAAATTAATTCGTTATTTATTGTTTGCATTATATTATTATGAATAATTAATATAAAACAGGAAGACAAAACACTCAAAATCTATGAACACAGCTTGACAAAAACACCCACCCATCCTTTTTTCCCCGCGCATCCGATTCAGGGTTGCAGGGGTGGGGGAGGGGGGTGAACTAACTCAGAGACACAGACATCCAGTCACATTCACATTCACACCTACAGTCAATCTAGAATCACCAATTAACCCAACCCCACAGACATTATCTGGTGACATAATACTGAAATAATTTAAATAAATACACCATTCTGACGTGTTTCATGACAGCACCACTCTGTGGCTGTTTTGCTCTTGGTAGCTGCTGGGATTCACTGACTCAGGCCTTTGGTGTCTTGGACCCAGGTACTGTTCAAACTCACTGCGATCCAGATCATACAGCATGTCTGCCTGAACCTGTTCCAGGTAGAACTCCAGGGGTGGCCCAGGAGGGCATTGTTGACCCCCATAGACCCTTAACATCCCCTGATTCTCAATGGGACCTGCAGAAGTGGAGAAACCTTCCTGCATTTGCTCCTGCTGAGTGTCAAAATACACCTGAGCCTCTGCGGCACATGCAGGAGGGTCTGAGTACCCGACAGGATTATCTAGGACTGCGGCTTCTTCTGCTTGGCCTGGAAAGTCGGGGGTGTTTGTGTAGCTGCTCTGCAAAGTGAAGTTAGCTGAGGAATTTGGGAAGGCATGTGTGTTTGGGAAAGTCTGCTGGGGATTCTGGAGCAGGTAGGTGAGGTTGTAGTGGGGCCTGACGCCTGAGCGGTATAAAGACGATGAAGATGCTTGTGTAGGCTTGGAGTTCTTCTTGAGGTTCTTCCTCCTGCGCGGCCTGTACTTGTAGTTAGGATAGTCGATAGTGTGCTGGACTCTTAGACGCTCAGCTTCCTGCATGTAGGGACGCTTTTCAGCCAAGGACATGGCCTTCCAGGTTTTCCCTGCAGAGTAACACAAAAGTAAATGATCTGTATGTTGACTGGCTTAGCAAACTGACACTGATAAATAAAATAAAGTGCTGGTTTGAGGCTATACCTGAAACAAGCTGTGTTACTGAAGAAACAAAGAATACAAATTAATATCTTACCGAGTATTCTGCTCAGGTCGGTGTTCTCCAGGTCGGGGTTGAGCTGTGCCAGCCGCCGGCGCTCGTCTTTGGTCCAGATTATGAAGGCATTCAGGGGCCTCCTGACCCTCTGCTGTACGGCAGCAGATTTGAGTTCGGGGCTGGTGCAGCTGGAGTCCGAGTTCACAGACAACGGGCTGGACGGCCCTGAACTCGGGGAACGCACCTGGGACATCTGCTCTCCGTCAGCGGCGCCGAACTCCTCGCACTCACATATGGGGCAGTTTGTGCAGAACTGGAAGTCTGCGGTGTTGTGACTGAACTGCATGGCTGCAGAAAGCTCTGTTGTGGGCCGCTGTCATCCTCTTACTGAAGATGAGTGATATATGGGGGCGCTCCTCCAATGGGAGGCCAGGAGGAGTGGATTTAAGGTGTGAATTCCAGGTGTGTTCCCAGATCTGTGACCTGACGACCCAATCAACGATTTTTCGAAACTTCAGATGGGGGTCCGTATAAAGTCTGTACAAACCCCACTGTTAGGTTGTTAATTAGAAAAGTATAGTTTCACCCTCCTAAATTAAGTGGAATAAAAATAAAAGTCAGCCTAACTAGATTTGTGTCTTTTTCCATGCATACGCTCGCAAAATTAATACACGATGGGGGGGGGGTGTCTGTGCTGGGATAGGATTTGGGTTTATGAGGTTTATGAGGCGCAAAAGTTACATTTTTAAACTTTTAAAAACACGTTTTAGGCTTGTATAAATACTGAGATCCAAACACGTGAGCTTTGCGCTCTTTAACTGAACAAAACGCGTAAGAACCTTGCGTCAGTGAAACCCGCATCAGTCAAACCAAATCATATCTTTACATTCTGAAGAGAAATAAGATCAATAGGGTCTGAGGGCGAGGGAGGGAATTGACATCAAAGTTTTCATCAGGCAAGGCTGGTTACTAATTACACTGCGCCTTTTAGGTCTTATCTGGCATCCACTGTCTTTATCAAAGTTCGTTTTACAGGACTGAAACAAACATGATCAATGCGTGTTTATAACACGATTACTGCTTACAAATATTTGCGGACACAGACACTCGCACGCACGGTGATAGGCCTGCACAAAGACGCTTGATATATTCAGGGTGTCAAAAAGGGGGAATAGCGCAACCTTGCCTCCCTGAAAAGATCAAAAAAATAAATAAATACTGAAAGAGGATGATTGGTCTCAAACGGACAAATGTGGGATCCACTGAAACACGGGAGGAAAAGTGTACTGAAATCCTCAGACATTCAGACGCATAGATACTAAAGCAGGACGGCTGCAGCTGGCACATTGCTCTTTAATTTTAGTTTAAATTGTCGATGTTTGGGACGCATATTTTACCAGCTTCTTCACCATGTTTATTCACAACTGTGTGCATATTAAGGCATTCCTTCACCCATCACTCCAATTTGCTTAAGTCTTTTGTAAACGAGCAGAAGACAAACGGTCAACGCTTCTGTCTCTTTTTACAGTTACACACACACACACACACACAAAAGGAAAAATCCACCACTTAAATCCACGTGATGACATTATTGTGAGAACAGCAGACATCTGCAAGAACATTATTCGGATAAAAGTGACGTTAAATGAATTGTAAAGACCAGCCCAGAAACTCTGGAGGCCTCCGATCCCGCTGCAATATAACAGGATGCCATCACAGGTGCTGACTTCCCCTGTACGGTTTCCATGAATGTCTGTCTTTGCAACTGACGGCATACATTATACAAACAATAGATGCATTATGCAGACAGTTGCAACTTTCAGTCTGCAATACACTGGGCATCCCCTGCACCTGCGCTGCATTGCCACTACAGAAGAGTCACTTATGCGCCCCTTTTAAGTGTAAATGCTGTGTGGTGCTGTTTGGAGAGGAGAGGGTTAATAATAGAATACACATTTAGCAGAAAATACAACTAACCACTTTAAAGGCTTTCAACTGAGCCCTGAAATAACCCTGCAACAGAAGCTTTTTTTTTTCTTTGCTGTTTTGTCTTAGACTTTGTTTCTGCCCGCAGCTAATATGGTGTAATAGAGATCGTTAAGAAAATCAATAGTGTGTCATGTAGGCAAATTCAATAATAGAGGTGATTAAGGAGTGTTCTTTAAACTGTGGGCCCACCTTTGGCAAATACATTTAAAACTAAGAGGAGAAACTGATGCGCTTTGGAAGAGAAGCCCATAAAAAATAAATAAATGTAAAAAAAAAAAAAGGATGTTATAGGTCAAATTAAAGACCGAATTATTCATCTGAGGAACTAGTGCTTTGGTGGTGGGGGAGTTGGGGGTGTCCTTGTTTCACAGCCTGTCAGATTTACAGGTTGAATCCACATCCGCATGAACGGAACGCATGCTCCTATGAGCTGTGAAATGCGCTAATGGATTTAATCAATTACCTTGAATGGCGCAGCGTGAATACAATAACGTTAGTTTCGGCAGAACTTCTGCGCGAATTGAGAAGGCTAAATATTAGACAACCCGTGTGTGTCTCTGTGTGGGAGAGACGTGGCAGTAAGCATTATTTGTGCAAATTTAAAGTGAATAAATTACACATTCACTTTACATGGGTTCAACTATATAACCCACTTTTTTTCCACCACCAGGATTGTCCCGGAACTTTATTTTAGTCCTTCATTTTTCATTAATAAATGAATCCTAATCTATGAGGTGACAGTATGGTATCAGTGCATTGTCTCATAGCCAAACAAGCTGTGTGCTGCAGCCGAATGGGCACTGTGCTTTCTGAATAGGGATTGTTCTTTGTGGCTTTCTGATCACAATGTGCCATTGTATTGGGCAGAACTCATATATGGGACACTCCTCTCGTTCTCTGCTTTGGATCAGTGATGACTGGGCTGGCACAGGTAGAGCTGTGCACTCAGGATCTGTAGGAATACATCCTTGTTGGCAGGCTCTTGGAAACTCTGGATGTTGCCTTTGCTGGATATTTACTAGATGTGGAGTATGTACTGGTTGTCTTTTGCAATGTATGCATTGATTTTGTGGTTTTCCGTATGTGGGCTGTGGTTTTTCATCACTGAAGATGCCACATCAGTGGCTGAACCCCTTCTCTTCTCATATGGATGTAGAGTCTTTTGATTTTGCTGACCTGGAGACTTTCTTCAGACTTCTGTCCAAAGGAGAAATCTGATGAAAAACCCAAAGGTGCAAAGCTGGAGGCCTGTGTCTTGACCTTTGACACTGAGGCACTGTATTCTGCCTCGGCTTCAGTGCCATTACACTGACTTTCCTTACAGTACCTCATTCTTAAAGAGCTGCATTGTTTCATAGTTGGAAGGTGTGAAGAGGATATAATCCTGTTGTCTCAGGTGACTGTGATCTTGGCGGCGAGTGGGCTGTATTGCATTGCATCGTATTGTATGGGCACAGCAGGCCGGCTTGGGACATACTCTGTCGAGCCTCAGACACCATTCTATGCAGTGGTCTGCGTCCCCCCACCTCCAACTTCACTCAATCACATGTTTGAGCAGATTCATCAGCAGATGAGACCTGCAGGGTCCTGAGTGTTAACCTTCACACTCCCAGTGTAAACAGCACCCAGCCCACCCAGCCCAACGTCAGGCCAGCTGAGAGGATTACATGCCCCCTGGTGTAGACAGGCTTAATGTGGCCCCATTAACAGAGCACAATGATGCCCCCGCCTCTGAGCAGAGATAACAAGCAGGGCTCATCCAGACTTCAAACACACTTCAGACAAACTCAGGAGCCCAGCTGGTTCAATGTCCAGGCAAGGACAGGGAAAGCCACAGAAGCCAAAGCACTTCTGCACTGCTTTAAGGTTCAACTGTTCATCCAAGTGTGTCAAAAATGTGACATTTCAGCTTCTGAAAATGTGAAGATTTTCATGAAAGGTGACAGGCACTTTACCATGTAACCGAGAGTACGGCAAAAGCTCACATAACATAAATAAAAGATTCAGTAATATATATATATATATATATATATTTTATTGAAAGTATATGGGACAAACTATCTTGTAAAAGTGTGAAAGAGGAAATTAATGTTTTATAAGAAGCCTTTTAAAGGCAAAATTGGTTTGCAGACTTAATGACTAATTAATGTAAGTAAAAACACTAATGAGCAAGTTAACTAGTGATTTTGTGTGGCTCTTGTGTTCAGAGTGCTGAATCACAACCTTCAGTTCTTGTCTAGCTCCTTTCTCCTTAAACTGCTTTCTAACTTTATTTCATTTGTCTACCATTCAGAGCTGCTCAGACTCAGACTGGCTGATGAGGCGAAGCTCCAATCACACTGTAAAACAAAACAAAACAAAACAAAAAAAATGGCTCCATTCTTTGTAAATTAGGAACTGTATTCTACACTGATAAGAGTCTTATCTGCAGAACGGAGCTTAAATCATTTATTTTACAGAGTTGACCTTTGGATGTCACTGTCCTCTGTTCCACGACTTGAAACTGACCTCGATCCCAGACCCCTGCCTCATACCTGTCCCCGGCACAAAGAAGAGAAGGACTTCTGCATTTAACTGTAATTAGCCCTAATTATTAGCTGAAACTGGCCCGAGACTTGCGAGACACAGCAAAATCTGTGTCTGTCTGAAATGGCTCGTTCAAGGCAGCAGATAATCAAATCGATCTGCCGTGCCCAACTTTGAAAACAATGTCTGAATGTTTAATTAAAAAGCGTGAACTGATTAGACTCAGACATTAGATTATTTGGAGCAGATACCCGAGACAAAACGCCTGCCTGAAACAAATCTTTTTAGCCGGCTGATAGAGGAAAATACTTGATTCAATTTCTTCATTCTTCAATGCAAACCTTCAGGCAGCCACACACTCACACGGCTGATGTTTGTCCCTCTTTGCAAAAATGTTTAGCTTGCTCCTTTTCTCTCTGCTGCTCGTCTGAGACCTGATACAAATTCAAAAGGATCTGCTGCTTTGAAGATAAGAGCTGTAGTTCTGCCATAAACAATGATTGTGCTGTTTCTTTCCTGTGGCGTGATTTATTTAAAGTATTATGCTTTAAGGATTTGGGCAGGTTTTCCTGGCAGGGCCGGCTGTGTATGTATCCACTGGTTGTATTGGATACTTGAGGATTCAGGAAAACACTCAGGGAACCTCAAGCAAACTCATCAAAGTGAAACCTTTGACTTGGAGGGTAAAAATGTAATTTTGTTTACTGAAGCTCATCTTAAAAATGAGGCTTTTTTTTTTAGCAGCTTAATAAAACTTTGCATCGCTCCTTTTTATTCTTCTTGCATAATTGAGATCGGACCACTTTTTTACTGAAGTGGTGGTGGTGGTGGTGGGGGGGATTTTAGAGAAACACAAAGCTTGTGGCACTGCAGACACGCAAAGACATATGCTTCCTTTGATAAAGTGTTTTTATAACTGCACAAATTCTATGGCAGCCTCCCTCAAGACAATATCTGTGCAAAATACCAAGTTATTTATAGAGTGTGCCATTTTGACATCATAAAATAAACACAAGTGTAATAGTGAGCTCACAAGAGCCACGATGCAGCCAAAACCAGTGAGATTATATTCTGGCACAGGATTAATTTATAAAGTGTGAACACAGGGAGAGAAAATGCATCTAATGTTATTAGATCTGAATGATGCCTTAATGGTACTTTTATGTCTCTAAAGCACAGAGAGGCAAGGTTGTATGTATGTTTTTGCCTGATTGTATTCCCCAAAAAAAAAAAGAGGGGGGGGGCTCTTTTGAACGTCCACACCAGGATACAGCTGCCTATGACTAATTTCAAACTCCCCTTCTAGGGCCTAGGCAACCCATTTCACAAGTAACACACATCAACAGGCATCTGTTTCCTGTTTTCATTCTTTGAGTTATCTTATTTTCCTTATTTCCCCCTCACCTGTTACAGTTCACGTTCCTTCCATCATGCAGCATGGGCCACAGTCATGCTTGGACACGAGGCCATCAGATATTAGTCACTGAGTAATACCCATAATACAGTTTGTGGCATAAAAGAGTCAAAAATTAACCGTGTAAAACCCAAAAATAGTCAAATGTAATACACTGAAAAAAACATTTTTCACAATAAAGTTTAATGACAACACACAGATTGCAGTTTTCCAAATAAAATGAAAACATTTTCAACACTCCCATACCTATACATAAACAGTACTTTTCTCCTACCACCTATGAACTGTAATATTTCAGCAGCTTTTTATCAGTTGGTTTCAGAATCTTCTTCTCTGCCATGTTAACAACCCAGCCTGGAGAGAGGCCAAAGAAGATCTGCCGAATATCCTTCCTCGTGGCCAGCATGTGATACAGTTCATCCTTTGAAATATCTGGCAGAGTATAACCATATTTCTGTGCCAGGGCTAGCCGGGCCTGTTGGACCTTTTCCGGGTCTGCCAAGTAACCCCGGTTTTCAGCACTCATGTAATAAGGGAGCATATCCTCCCCGGGCAACATTCGCTTTGGAATGGGCTGCCCACGGAAGAAAAACGGGACGGGCTTGATGAGAATATCTGCAAAAGTGAGAGCACATTTTCAGACCTTTTATCAAAAAAAAAAAAAAAAAAAAGCAATGAAGTGGGTAAGTGCATAAGACCAGTCATTTATTAGTTACCGAGACTTATAGGATCATAGAAACTGGTCGTGATGACCCCTCCGTTCCTTTCAACAGCAGCTATGGCTCCTTCAGTCGCTCTCTGAACCTCAATGTTGATTTTTGCTGCAAAAATGTCAGCGCCCTGAAGCAGAACAAACACATGAACTTAACTCAGGACTGCATTTAAAAAAAAAATCTCAGAAGAGTGAAGACCAGCATTTTAATCCGCTTCAGTCACAGTGACAACACTGTCATGTGGTGCCACCTACTGGCATGTGTACTGCAATCCTTCAGTTCTAATTGGATAACCTTATAGTGAGTTTACACCATTCTTTCAGAATATAACCTCTGCTGGTCAAACTATAAGCTGATGAAGTTTATCTTTGTCTTGCAGTTATGCACGAAGTCTTCTGGTGATAAAGAAAACGCATTTGTGGTATTTTCCTCATAAATGTTTGAGCTGTTTTGCTCATACCACAGAGGGAAAGAAATGAACAGTCTCTCCATTAAGAGACATTTTACATCCAATTTTCATGAAAAGGAGAAATTACTATGCCCTGGTGTTTTGTAGTATAGCATTCATAATTTATTTGACTGAAACAATAACGTTTCTCTAATCTTGTTTCTAAATTGACTCTAAATACACAGACGAGTATTTACTCCTTTTAAAATCGGATGAGATGAGAAATCAAACTTCCTAATTTGTTTATAACTTTCTATGCAACAGGTGAAGGGATCAAAAACCTCATCAACAAGCTGGACTCCATAGTCCCGCTTCAGGGGCTGGATTGTGACTCCTCTGGCATTGACGAGCTGGGTCAGGTCTATCGGCTGAGTCGGGTCGACTCGTCCCAAATCAATCAGGTACTGCAGTCGTTTTAGCGTCAGAGGGTGGTACTGTGGACGGCGACTGAGGAGGAACAAGAAATGCAAATCAATATACACTGCTCAAAAAAATGAAAGGGACACTCAAACATTGCAGTGCAACACAAAGTGAGTTAAACTGCAGGGATATCAATCTGTCCAGTCAGGAAGCAAAAACCATGTGAATACTTTCTAGGTGCACTGGAGAGGTAATAACAAGGCAACCCACAAAAGAGGGAACCTTTTGCAGGTTTTGGTCACAGACTATTGCTCTCTCCTTATCCCTCCTGACTGATATTTTTTTTAAATCTAATTTTGCTTTTTTAGTGTCCTTGTCACTATTGGTAGCATGAGATGGAATCTGCAGCCCATTCAGGTCACACTGATACTCCAGCTCCTCCAAAATGACAAATCTATATACACCATTGCAAGGTATGCTGTGTCTCTCAGCACAGTCTCAAGAGCGAGCCATCGACCTAGTAGTAGGTCCAGTATGTGTGCCTTTGTGTGAGCAGGAACAGGAGGAGCACTGCCCGTGCCCTCCAGCGGAGTACTCGTGTGCATGATTCTGACCACCCTGTCGGACTCCATAAGGGGGTAGCATCAAGTATGCCATGGCATCTCCATACTTTTTCATGCCTGCCACGTGAGCTTTTTACCTGTGTTCTCATCTTTAAATAAAGGAGAGTGCCAGTGGCGGAACTGCCATTCCTGGTGTTCTTTCACCAATGCCAATCCAGCTGCAATCAGCATCAACTACAACAATGTCAAAACAATGGAAAGCTGCTTTATCTTTAGTTCTGTGTAGGCAGGTGTACTGACCAGACTCCTGCTCTATGCACAGTGCCAGTTATTAAGAGACAGATGAAGAAAATAAATAAGAAAGCTTGAAAAACATATTTAGATTTGGGCCTGATCCCTTACAAATGCAGCTGTCATTTATGTAAATTCAGCGTGCATCTTACTCAAGTAAGCACTCACTGGTTAGTCTCACAGCTGGAAAACATTTCGACATGTTTTACCTGTGCCCTTCATTGAATCCATATTTTGGTATGACCAGGTAAAAGGGAGTCTGGCCGCCCTCGAAGCCCAGCCGAGGCCGGTTCCCTCTCTGTCGCTCTCCTTTGTGGCCTCTGCCGCTCCTGTTGCCACCATGCTGCCCTCTGCCCCGGCGTCTATCCTGCAACACAAGAACATTTGGTTCTCATGAGTACAGCCGTCTCCGCAGGATTATTTTATACACACTAAGCTGCGTTAGCCACAGACAGCTACAGAACTAACGAGAGGTTAAAACTTACCGCTTTTTTGGCTCCTGGTTCAGGCCGCAGGTTTGCTAGAGTTACCCGCGGGAGATTCTGCAAAACATCCAGCGCTTTACCGCCTGTTTTTTTAGGGAAAGACATGTTTCTGTTGCTCACATGTCAAAGCTAGCAAACCAAGGGCATATGGGTCACGTGACACAGGAGCACAGCGGAAGTATTTCTCGTTGACGCTGCGACGTTTCAAAGTAAAGGAACAGCGTTTTAGTGCCTCTGTTTTCCAAAATATTTTGTTTATATGTGAAACTTTTTTATTAAAAAAAAGAACACCAAAACAAAACAAAAAACCAAAACAGCCTCAAACGGCCAGTGTCACGGTAAGGACATTTATTGTATTTTGAAAATGAGATTTACCAAGCAAAAGCCAAACTTTGCTAAAATTCCCACTGATATTAACAATTATTACAATTCTTTCATCAAGCTGAAAATTATACTGTCAGATGGGTCCATAGGGATTTTTTTAAAGGATTTTTTTTGTTGTTGTAGTTTTGCCTCTGTACACCACCACAGTGAATTTTAAATCAAACAATCAATATGTGATTGAAGTGCAGACTTTCAGCTTTAATTTAAGCACTTTTACAACATTTTTGCGCTGTTTGTGGATTTCAGTCATTTTTATAAACCGTCCCTTGTTTTCAGAGGCTCACAAGTAACTGAAGAAAATAAAATTATTTTAAATAGTTTTTTAATAGAGGTGGAGTAATTTACACGTTCGCCTGACAAGTGAATGAGCCCTGGTTTGGCCCGGGCTCTGAGTGGAAACACAAATCACTTTGGGGTTGTGTCAGGAAAGGCGTCTGGTATTAAAAAAAAAAAAAAAAAAGCCTGCCTGAAATCTAGAACCCATGGGCAACATCAAGTGGTGTGTTTCCTCCCTTGAGATGCTCTGCCGGGTCTTTATTGCAGCCACCTTCAGTTGCTGCTTGTTTGTGGGTCGTTCTGCATTCAGTTTTGTATTTAATAACTGAAAAGCATGATAAAGTGGGTTGAGCTCACTTGACTTGGCCATTGAAGAATATCTGACTTCTTTGCCTTCAGAAATTCTTGGATTGCTTTGGGTCATTATCCATTTGCACTGCGAAGCGCTGTCTGATCAGTATATACTATAACATTATCTCCAAAATATTTGGCAGATGATGTGGTATGTTTAGGAACATCAGCTGCTTCTTGTTTTCTCCATACAGTTCTCTTCCCATCATTTTGGCATAAGTTAATCTTGGTTTCATCCGTCCAAAGAATTTTTTTTGTGGAGGCTCTTTCAGATGTTTTCTGGCAAATCTAATCTGACCTTCTTGTTTTTCTAGAGTGTAACCAGTGGTTTGCAACTTATTTTGATTCCTCAGATTGTAGAAACTTTAACAATGATATTCCTACCTTCTTGAGAGTTTTCTTGACTTTGTTAGATGTTGTGAAGTTGCTTTTCTTAACCGTGGAAATGGTTAATTGCCCTCTACTGTGCGCTGATTGCCATCTCTCTTCCTAACCTAACTTCAATAACTCCTTCCCATATCTTCATGGTATGGCTCATCAGTTTTATCCCAGTGTACCTGCTGCAGCTCTGCACATCACCCTTGTTCTTGAAAATCTATAACAGTATAGATCTTCTCCCTTCCTCAGCCATTGTCTGAACCTCCAGGATTGTGTCAAACAATCTGGTTAACAAGTCCCCTGCCCCCTCTGCTAGACATCTCCATACCTCCACAGGTATGTCACTTGGACCAATTCCCTTTCCACTCTTCATCCTCTTTATAGCCGCCCTCACTTCCTTCTTAGATGTAAATATATGCCATTTGACCTATACATTAAATATTCTGCTTATTTAAACTATTTTGTTAAAAAAAAATTAACTTACCATAATAAAAGCATTTCCCCACTTGTGGGCTAAATATAGTATATCTTAGCCTATCTTTAAAATTTTATCCTAATTTTTTTAAGGTTATTTTGTTTTTGAATTTTATTTCTCGTATTGTACAGTCTCGTTGTATTTTCTCAGGTACAGATGTGTGCGGTGGGGGATTTAACTGTCCTCTGGCAGCGCTCGTTGTCATTTCATTGAACCAATGGCTGATGTGCATTTGTAATGGGGGGCAGCGCTAATGACATCCAATCACATAGCGGAGGAGGCGGGCCCACGAAGCGTAGATCTTTAACCGCTGGTGTGATTATTTCTTCCACAAAATTCAACTTCCAAGAAGAAATACACGACTGCCACGGGTGACATTGGGCGGCGGTACTTTGACCCCTATCGTCTGCCGGCGTTTTGTCCTTCAGCTGTTCATATTTGGCGGCCAGTGTCGGACAAATATCGACACATATTGACAACGGGGGGGTGTGTGTGTGGGGGGATCGTTATTAGCTAAGAGCTAACTTCTCTCGACATAACAGCTGCCTCAGCGCTGTATGTGCGGCAATAACATGTCAGTGCCCTTACCTGCCATTGTGCCTGCAGCCCGGAAAGCCACTGCAGCGGTGAGTTAACAAGGCGACACGGGACATCTACATGCTAGTGAAAGAAGTAGCTGTTATTGGACAGTATAGAGCTTAGTTTGTACCAGCATGTGCGAATAGGTGTTTTTTTGTTTTTTTTTTTGTTTTTGTTTTTACAGGTTATATTTCTGCATGGCCTTGGTGACACTGGGTATGTTGAGAGAAATTAGTTTAACCTTTTATGTGTTATTGGTGTTTATTAGTCCCCAAAGCACTTTAGCGTTAATTAAAGTGGTTTTAACTTTTGTCCAAAATGACAGACACGGCTGGGCAGAAAGCTTTCGCAGGCATCAGGATACCACATGTGAAATACATCTGTCCACATGCGTAAGTACATACAGCAGTTATAACACGGGAAGCAGGTCCTGGGAAATTTTTAGAAAGTCTGGAAGCACCTAGCTCCAGGCATTACGCAGACTTGGATGTCCTATATTTAGCGGTAACTGGCATTAAGGGCTGTGAAGATGCATACACACCTGTTGACAGAACAACACTCATGCTTTTTGCAGTCAGGCCAAACTGTAATGTTACTCTTCTTCTCTGATTACAGCCCCACCATGCCTGTTACTTTGAACATGAGGATGAACATGCCTTCTTGGTAAGCTTGACAGTTAAGCAGGATGTTTCAGTAGAGAGTTGCATATCTACTGAGCCTCACATGTATGTGCTCCCTTTCTACAGGTTTGATATCTATGGGCTGAGCCCGGATGCAGATGAAGATGAAGCCGGAATTAAGAGAGCATCAGATAACCGTATGTGGTGACAGGATTTTGATCATATTGAAGCTTTTTCTTTAGTCATATTTAAACATAAGGGATTATTATCATTTCATTTCAGTTAAAGCTTTGATAGACCAAGAGGTGAAGAATGGGATACCTTCACACAGGATTATCCTGGGCGGATTTTCACAGGTAAGTGTGGGATGTGCTTAGTTGATGTTTTATATAACCTTGTACTTTTTTTTTTTTTTTTTTTGTGATTTACAGGCAATGCAGTGTGGTGCATCAGGGCCACTGAAAGTTTATTAAAATAAAGGCTGGGTGAGTGGTGGTAACATTCTGTGAAAAAACTAAAAAATTTCAAGATAAAAGTTGTAAACCTACAAAAAAAGGGCAATTTTATGGAAAAAACCTGGAAAGCTTGTGTGTTTTATTTTGCTATTTTTTTGGTTGTTTTAAAGACAAGGTGTATTATTTTTAAGGTTAAGGATGGAAATAAATTCACAGCCATGAGAAACACTACTGGAATGGGAACGGCATCGCCTTTCCAATAATACACTGCTCAAAAAATTAAAGGAACATTTTGAAAACACATCAGATCTCAATGGGGAAAAAAAATCATGCTGGATATCTATACTTGTATAGACTGGGTAATGTGTGAGGAACAAAATGATGCCACGTTGTTTGATGGAAATAGAAATGATCAGCATACAGAGGGCTGAATTCAAAGACACCCTACAAATTAAAATGAAAAAATTATTTATTATTATCCATTTTGTCAAAATTTCATTGCAGCAGCTCAAAATGGTACTTAGTTGTTTGTATGGCCTCCATGTGCTTGTATCCATGCCTGATAACACTGGGGCATGCTCCTAATGAGATGATGTCCTGGGGGATCTCCTCCAAGATCTGGACCAGGGTATCACTGGACTCCTGGACAGTCTGAGGTGCAACCTGTTGGCGTTGATGGACTGAAAAATGATGACCCAGAGGTGTTCTATTGGATTTAAGTCAGTAAAGTCTATTTCTGATTGGTCAGAGACATTCACGTCAGTGGCCTGCTAGAGGTTATTTTGTAACACTGGCAGTGCTTATCCTGTTTCTCCTTGCACAAAGGAGCAGTCTTGCTGATGGGTTGAAGACCTTCTATAGTCCTGTCAAGCTCTCCTACAGTAACTGCCTGTCTCCTGGAATCTCCTCCATGCTCTTGAGACTGTGTTGGGAGACACAGCAAACCTTCAGGCAATGGCACATGTTGATTCTGGAGGAGTTGGACTACTTGTGCAAGCTTTGTAGTGTCCAGGTATCGCCCCATGTTACCAGTAGTGGCACTGACCCTAGCCAAATCAAAGCTAGTGAAAAAACAGAACAGATGAGGAGGGAAAAAATGTCAGTGGCCTTCACCTGAAAAAATTCCTGTTTTGGGGGTTGTCTCATCGTTGCCCCTCCAGTGCTCCTGATGTTAATTTCATTAACACCAAAGCAGCTGAAACTGATTAACAACCCCCTTCTGCTGCTTAACTGACCAGATAAATATCCCAGAAGTTTAATTGACGTGATACTACACTCATTTCCATTAAAATAGATAAATCTGTGACCTGGACTAACAGCAGTGGTCGCTGTTTTCTACTTGTTTTTGAGTTGCCTGATTTTTTTATTTATTTATCACTTTTTTGGGTTAATAGTGAGTACATATAAGGGGGCTACTTTTTTGGCTGCTCCTTTATTCACAAGTGGTCGCCACAGTGGGTAGCTGTACATGTCTGATTTGGAACATTTTTTACACTGGATGCCCTTCCTGATGCAACCCCAAGGGGCTTTGTGTCTCCTCCTGGGACATCCACCTCTAAACTACTACACTATTGAACTAAGGGAATTATTGTGTGTGTTGTAAGGAGTTAATGAGGTTCTAGAATCATTAAGGCTTGATTTAGACTTCAGAGTTGAATTCATGCTGAAGCCTGACCAGGCGTCGGAAGTCTAACATCACATTAAGAGTGGCAACACTAACCACAACTGTGACCTGTCCCCTTGGTACCGCAAATATAAATGCATCCAATGAACAGAGAGTAAATAAGGCTTTAAAAACTCTTTTCAAATATGATGTAAACTCACAGCTCTCAGGTTTTTAAAAAACCTAATTTGAAAATTGTCACTGCTCGGAATAGCATCAGATTAAAAGATTGGAATCAAAGAAGACTTTGTTGACACAACTCTCATACAACAAAACAGGTGCAATAACTGGCGAGATTAATTTGATTCACACTATTGATGTATTTTGTGTGCAGGCAGATCTTAAATTTTAGAAAGAAAAAGCACAGAAAAAACAAGTAGGAGCTCCTCTCTCCGTGCCCTTTAGGCACTTAAAATACCCTGCATTATTTTGAAAGAATGAAAGAAGACTGGAGCCTTTAATCACACAAACATACACGTATTTTGACACTGCTGTGTCTTCATAAGAGGTAGTGGAGCACTCTTAATGGTTTAATAAAGAAGTGAATTTGTCATGCTTCCTCTGCACCTGTATTGTTTATATTTTTATCCTTGTAACATTAAGAGACGCCTGTATTGACATGAACCGTCAGGCTTAGCTGAGTTACTTTGCTGCAGTGTTTACCTGGAGCTGTTATACGTTAACAAATGTGTACTTTCACTTTAAATGGGTTTAAATTTAGTTGGGAATGTGGCAGTTAGCTCACACCCGTGGATTATCCAATAGATTTGAAATCCTGTTCAACCATTTATCCAATGAAAACTGTGCACATATTTTGGTCTTACTATGAAAAATGATCTGTTTTGATTGACATGAAAGCTGTGAATTGAATGTGAATTGAGTGCCGTCCTCAAGCTGAGCTTGTGTTGATGTGCTTGTACTTGCAGTTGGTGTTGGTTGTGGGATCTATGTGAGAACGACTGGTTTGTCGGTTTGTTTTTCCAGGGCGGAGCGTTGTCTCTCTACACGGCTCTGACGACTCAACAGAAACTTGCTGGGGTGGTCGCTCTGAGCTGCTGGCTTCCTCTCCGCAAATCCTTCCCTCAGGTAGGAAAATATCTCATGCTTGCACATACTGGTGTATTAACCATCAGAGAAACATAAAAAAATATTTTGGTAATTACCATTACTTTTAATTTAGGACAGCTGTGGCATAAACCTTACATTGGGTGGTGGTGTAGTAGATTTGGTAAGCGCTGCATGTTATGCCTCAAATGCTATTTTGCAAACTGCTCCTTTAATTGGCTTACACTGCAGGGATATCCCATAGCCAACTCACATTTAGTCATAATCAGATAATAAAAATAATCCTAATCTGTTCTATTCTCAGGCGGCTGCCAACAGCCCTAACAAGGACATGCATGTGCTGCAGTGCCACGGGGATTCTGATCCCCTGGTTCCCTTTATATTTGGCAGCCAGACAGCAGAGAAGATGAAAACTCTCATCAATCCTGCCAACATTACCTTCAAGTCATACCGAGGTCTGCCTCACAGTGCGTGTCCAGAGGTGAGCGTGGTGAAAAAAGGGCACGTGTACATTACTGTAAAGCTTTAGGTGTCGGTGTCCGGACATGCTTTTTGCATCTTTTTGTGTATTTACAGGAAATGGTGGATATCAAGCGATTCATAGAAAAGCAGCTTCCTCCTATCAGTGACGAATGAACTTGAGAGTCCCCTCGGCTAATCAATGTCAACAGAGTCCTTTGAGCTTGACTGCAGTGAGACTACGTGGACTGGTGGACCACTGATTTATGTGACAATAAAAAAAGGAGAGCGAGAGAGAAATATGCTGCTGTTACTCATAGACAGGACCGGGCCTGTCAGCCCGGGAGAGGCGTGACTGTATTGATGCTGCGTCCTGACTTGGAGCCACACATGACCCTCAGTGTTACCGTAGAGTAACATTAGTTGCTTGATTGTAAAGCTGCTTTTCATTGAGACAAGCCTTTTCTTGCAGGAAATGTATGTATTATGATAACTAGGGCTACATTTCATGGTTTAATACCTACTCTCTCACAATAAATGGGCTGTTATTAAATTATTATTTTTTCATTAATGTACCTCATGTTTAGTGATAAATTATTAATCAAGGCATTTCACCCAGCTAAATGGCCAGCAACAAATATTGCTGCCAGCTTCTCACATTTCTTCTTCCTTCAGCTGCTGTCTTTAGGGATTGTCACAGCAGATCATATACCTCCATCTCACCCTGTCTCTAGCATCCTCCTTTGTTACACCAACCCTCTACATGTCCTCCTTCACTGCATCCATCAGTCTTCTCTGTAGCAGCACCATCTTCAATATCCTTTCTCCAATACATTTACCATCTCTGATCATGTCTGAACCATCTCAGCCTTTTACTCTCTAACTTTGTCTCCAAATTGCTCAACCTGAGCTGTCCCTCTGATGCACACATATTTAATCCTGTCCATCCTGGTCACTCCGTGAAAACCTTCAGCTCTGCCACCTCCAGCTTGGCCTTCTGTCTTTTAGCGGGTCTCAGTACCATCTTGTGAACTTTCCCTTTCTCTGCTATATTTCTGTCACAAATCACCCCTGACACTCATCTCCACCCGCTCCACCCTGCCTGCACTCTCTCCTTCACCTTTCTTGTGCACTGTCCATTGCTTCGGGTAGATCTCAGCTTCTCGGATTTACATGATTGTAAATATAATATTAGGAATTGGCCTTTGAGTAAGGGAAATATGTTTTTGGCCATAGATGTAGAACATTTTTTAAAACTGTTAACACAATACAAGCAAATGCAGACTAAGGCCTGATTTAGACTTCTGCGCTGAATCTTTGTAGAGCCTACGACGTAACCTACATAAGTGGCCGACATCGTCGCTGGCATTTATGCTTGTGTGGTGCATTACGTGTTAATTACTGTGTGGTCGTGTGCCGGTGTTTTACATGCGGTGCCAGCCGATAGGAAGAAATAAAGTGCTGGGACTGTTTTCCCTCCTGGGTCCTTGCTCTTTGTTGTGATCAGCTTTTTTTTTCCTGGTGCAAGCATGTTTGTGCCCCTAGTTTTAGTTTTAGGACTTCTTTGTTCATTCCTTCACATCCATTCCAATAGTTTCAGAAATCTCCCTCCAGGAAGTGACTGACATTCAAAATGCACAGGAGGAATCAGCGGTGCTGAACAAGCCAATCACAGTCAATGTGGGCTGCGGCGTCCTGACGTGTACTTACATTTCTCGAGAGGTGCACATCAGGTTACGTCATAGGTTACAGCGTAGGGCTCAAAGGGGTTTCCAGTTAGGGCGTAGAGTTCCCGCATAAATCCCCAGTAATGAGCAATACATGTGTAAAACATAATTAACTTAGAGGAAAGCATAGACTTTACTATGAATGGTCATGACACATGACAAGAAAAGCAACATATGATTGTGCTTTATTTAATTTGTGAGAACTCATATCGTTATTTCACACAAATTCTTTTTTTAAAATACACAAATATATCAGTGGTCATGGTCGTGTTTTCAGTTTGTTTTTCCCTGTTTTGCTTAAATTAAATATAGACTAATATCACAGTATTGAAACACAAAGACAAGATCTATTTCTGGGTATCAGCTCGTCGAGTTGTAAAAACTTTGATCTTTGAGAAGAGCTGAAAGCACCAACATGTGAAGTCATTGTCGCACCATTCATGTTAGACCAAAGGTGCTAGTGTAGAAGATCTTATTCCAAGGCACTTTCCTTCTTCTTAAGTTACCGTTAAAAACTACTAGTTTCTACAAGAACTGGATATGCATTAAGGCTCACAATATACCTAAATACAAATGCAGTGCTCACAGATACATGCGTTTCCTCATTAAACAAGGTAGAAAAGTGCAATGTCAAGCGCTAGGGAGTATAGAAAAATATAGATATGTTTTAGACAAGTAACTGATACTGAACCGAGCATTTGTTCTTGTTTGCTCCAAAGGTTTTGGTAAGCTAATCATGGGTAAATAAACAGCAGTTACAGCTGGATAAGTAGTGTTCATTTTCATGTCTGTCTTTCCTCAAATAGCAGGACTCCCAACATGAACGCAAAAACTCCTTCGGGTGGGACGCATGCGCTAGAAAGCATTGTGTGGCTGTGGAGAGTCTATGGCTCAGAGGGAGACTGAGCCTCCTCCAGGCTCGTCAGCAGATCTGTGTACGCAGATGAGTTTATAAAGCGGGGGTGCGAGTCTCTCTGCATCAGCGTGTAGATCTGCTGCTGAGCGTCGTCGAAGGTGCGCGAGGTCGGCTCCAGCATATTGCGGTTTATCACATCTCGAACGCGTGAATCCAAGCTGACCTGGAGGGCGCGAGGAGATAGAAGAGCGAAGGTCTATTAAACATGAAACAATCACAAACGCCAAGCACATCCTAGCGTTCAGTAGGAGGGATGGCTGATGAGAAAAATGCAGCTATAAGAACACCAAACGGCTTTCACATTAGGATTTTTTTAATCTGCAATTTCTCGTTACAAGGAAGGTATGCAGGAAAGTATCTCTGAATGCAGAGCATGTTGAACTCTGAGGCAGATGGGCCACAGCAGCAGAAGACCACACCAGGTGCCACTCCTGACAGTTTAAGTACAGGAAACTGAGGCTACAGTATACACACGGTCACCAAAATCGGAAATCAGAAGATTGGAAAAATGTCTGTTCTGGTGAGTCTCGATTTCTGCTGCAACATTCAGACGGTCAGGTCAGAACTCATCATAAATGACATGAAAGCATGAGCCCATCCTGCCTTGTATGAATGTTTCAGGCCGCTGGTGGTGGTGTAATTTAAACACCACGGATGTTGCCGACCATGTCACAGTGTACCCGTGTTCTGATGGCTGCTTCCAGCAGGATAAAACACCATGTCACAAAGCTCAAATAATGTGAAACTGATTTCTTGAACATGACAGTGAGTTCACTGTACTCAAATGGCCTCCACAGTCACCATATCTCAATCCAGTAGAGCAGCTTTGAGATGTGGTGGAACGGGAGATTCGGATCATGGATGTACAGCCAACAAATCTGCAGCAACTGTGTGATGCTGTCATGTCAACATGGACCAAAATCTCCAAGGAATTTTGCCGGCACCTTGTTGAATCTATGCCATTGGGACTTATGGGAGCTCTGAAGGCAAACGCACAAAACAGCAAAAGGAAGCTTCAGGTATCAAAATTTGAATTGTAGCAAAATATATGTGATAATACTATAAGCATATATTTGTAACTAATGAAACTAGGATAAATAGACTGAGCTGATCATTTTTTCCAAACAAAAATTATTCATGCATGCACCACTGATCCTGCTGTCATTTAGAATAATAGCCAAAGAAATAGATTAGCATCTCGGTTTTGCTTTGTTGCAATGAGTACAATATAAGACTGATAAATGCTCATAGCTGTGTGATTTACATGAAGCTAGAACCACATGAATTTACAGTTAATCTGAGTGTACTCTTTAGGTTTGGATTGTTGGTGTGACAGTGTGACGAAATTCGCTGTAATCTAAGAAATTATAAGTTGAACTTTTTACTTTTTCTCACACTGCTTATATTCAAGTTTTGCTTGTAAACTATAGTTTTCACAGTTAATCTGAAGCTTAAAAAAATATCTTTCATTCTTGTAAAGCCTGAGATAAAATCTATAGATAAAGTCTATTAGAATGATAATTTATTTTACCATATGAGAAAATAGCAGCAGGTTCTGAGATTTAAGAACACAAAACCAGAGAGTAAATTTATAGTAGTTAGGATTTTTTGATAAACTAAGCTCTTATTTTTCTAAGTGTTTTTTACCCACATGGTGCGTTCTTGCCCTTGCTATCTCACCTCTTTAGGGGAGAGGATCGAGATGAAGTCCTCATAGATTTGACGGACTTTCTCCTCCACCACAGTCTTGTTCGTCTCCTTTTTGAGCTCCTCGCAGGCGAGCCAGAACATCATGTTCTCCTCGCTGAACTCTGTTCTCAGGAACTGCCTGAAGCAGCTTCGCCCGGCTGCACTTTTCATCACCTTTTCAAATGACGTTGCCCAGGAGCGAGCGTCTTCCAGAGTAGGCTTCGGGCTGAAAAATAAAAGAATAATGGATGTACTGGTACTGAATCACTGAATTTCCACAGTAATGTCAAAGATTCTGTATCACTGAACTGTATCTTGGAGTGGAGGGGGTCACATTACCTTCCTTCACAATTCGTGGTTTTCTCCGTCCTGCTCTCAAATGTGGATCTTTGTATTGTTTCATCTTCGTTTCTAACAGTCAAACTGGAAGACAAATAACAAGGAGAGCTTCGATGCTTTCATCAAAAATGTCGTTTGTCACCCGGTTTTCATTTTTCCACCCTGCAACTGGAGCTAGACCTTCAAAAAGCATTAAGAATCTTTTGATGTGAATGTTTCTTAACAGCCATATTGTGTAATTTTTGTTGCATTACCTCTGCAAAACACGATAACCCACATCGAGCTATACATACGTAGCTCTGGGCTGTGAACATACGATCAGAACTAATGGAATCCTTGGCCATGCAGTGTGCTGACCTTGCCATCAAAATTAAAAGTAATGCACTCGTTCCTCAGTTGCCAATGTGCAGGGCAACTTTTCAATTTGTTCTTGAAGCCAATGTCAGAACATTTGGCACGCTTAACAATTTAGAGCCAGAAAAAGGGGTTCTAGTGAGGAAATAATGGCCGACTGTGAGGCAAACTGCTCATAATTTGATTGTGGGTGCACCAACTAGCCGTAAGGCATGCAGTTTGGAAATGTGTTACATGGTGAGGGACAGAAAAAGAAAAGCTACTGAGGCAGGCCAGGAGCAAGAAGCAACCTTTGGAGCTGAAAAAGGAAGCCAAAAACTGCATTTCCTCTAGTGGTCACTTGAGACTGGCTCTATAATCAAGTCAATCCCCATAGACTCCCATGTTAAAATGCCCAACTTTAGAGCATGAAAAAAAATGTTTATACCCTGGTATACACAGGACTTTATGCAGTTCTGTGAAAAACAAAGTATACCTGTACTGCTTCCATAGTAATGAAAAGGGTAAGTAACAGCCAGGTGCTGCTAATCAAATGCACTTGATTAACTGATCATCAGCAAGTGTGAGCATTGCTATAAAAGCAGAAGTTTTGGCAGTTTGCTGGCCTGGAGCATTCAGGTGTGCGCTAACACAAGGCCACAATCTTCCCATCAGTGGAAATAACAGCAAATTTACTCCAAGCTCAGACTGTTCAATGTTCAGAGAAACTGCAAAAAGTCCAAAAGCTACATCCGATATTCTACAAGCCTCAGTTAGGATGTTAAATGTTAAAGTTCATGACAGTAAAATTAGAAAAACACAGAACAAGTATGGCTTGTTTGGAAGGGTTGTCATGAGAAAGCCTTTTCTATCTAAAAATAACGTGGCAGCATGGATTAGGTTTGCAAAGTTGCATCTGAACAAACCACTAGGCTTCTGGAACAATGTCCTTTGGACAGATGAGACCAAAGTGGAGAAGTCTGGCCATAATGCACGACGTCATGTTTGATAAAAACCAAACAGCACATCTGCTCAAACACCTCATATCAACCGTCAGCACGGAGGTGGACGGGTGATGATCTGGGCTTGTTTTGCAGCCTCAGGACCTGAGGTGTATACTATGAATGAAATTCAACACAGTCTGGCCTTCTTTGGATCAGCTGGCTCGACAAAACCTAAAAACCCAGTTGGAGATAAATGGGTATCATGACAGTAGTTTTCATTTTTTTTCTGTAAAGCCAGGCTCTGCTCCACGCTGTGTGCATGCTTACATAAAAATGGGCATTTTGCGGGTAATGTGACTCTTCTCCACATGAAATGATGCCTGTGAGTACCGCCTAATCCAATCACAGACATTATCAGATGATGATGATAAAAATGGTGATGATTAAAAAACTATAAAGGACAAAAAAAAAATACCGAAAACAGCAAATGCAACGCTAAGACAAAAGATGAATGCTGCAGAAAATTGTTAATCTGGTGATTTAGTGCACAGAGCAGTAAAATAAACATTTGAGTTCAAGTTATTTTGTCGCTGAGTGGCTCTCAGAGCTGCTGCTTATTTCTAAAGTGACGGCTGCAACATCCTGAAAATCCTGAAAATATAGATGCCTGATCAAACAGTAATCAAAACTAGGAAAAACCCAAAACATCACAAAAACTGACATCACTTCTGACTCCCCAAAACCAACCATGGCGGTGGCCAATATGCTAACCTTGAGGCCACAAAATACAGAGTCCAAAAGCAATGTGATGGCTGTTATGTCCATATTTCTATAGTGTATGTTCAGGAGCAGTGTTATCTGTGGGAGAAAATAACTCCTTTTGATGTGGCCTTATAACTTTGCTGACCTTTTACATACATAGGGCTAGTGAAATACCCCAAATGCATTATAGGGACCTTAGAAGAGAAAAAGCAGCAAACAATCAAGAACTTGAGGCAACACTGGTCTAATATTATACAGTTTAGACCTCAAGATTTCTCTACAATTAAACTAAGGGGCCAATCCCAAACAATACACAAAATTATATGGGCAAAAATGTAGTATACATGCCATATAGTGCAAACTGAGATTATTTCAAAACCCAGAAATATTTTTTTTTATAATTTTCATCACATACAAACTGCAGGCTAAAAGTCAATTGCTGAGTCAAACACTGATTTTCCACATTGTGGTGTAGCAGGAGCACTACGTATTCTATAGGTAGTTTCTTCCCCCATTTGAAATGAGAGCACACTCACGGCCGATTCATTCTCATCCACTGGGAACGTTTGCGTAAATAGTATAGTGTATCAACTGTCCAGCTCATCCTGTGCGTCTCACCTGTGCGGAATTAAAATGTTCCCTCTGCCTGAAGTAGCAGCTGGCTGCAGACTAATTGGTTCAGGTGAGAGTCCATTGTGAGCCATCCCATCTGGGAATGTGGTGTTTGAAGCCATGCAGCAATTAAATTGAAGTCATATAGATGCAGAGTAAAAAGGTGTTACTCATCCCCACCGGAGTGAATTATCGCGGTCATGTTCTGTACACAACATGTTGGCTGTCCTCAGAGGAAGCAAAAGCAAATGGTTGATAATTCCAAAACAGGTTAAAACCCCTGAGGCCTCTGTCCAACTCAGCGGTCACGGGACCGCTGAGTTTCTGTTTTTCTGGAATGGTGTGTAGGCAGCGGTGATGGTGAATGAGTGGGAAGATGGAGTCAAAAGGGTGGTGCATCTGTTTTTGAGCTGCTACTACAACATGAATCTAATTTTATTCCAGACTAATGCGGAAACTATTAGATTTTTATTTAATTTAACATTTTCTGGTTTCTGTTTCATGTCCCTGCAAATTAAGGAGCATTGTTCGGACAACGCAAGACATTTGGAGACATAAACTTTTGCTCTGGGAACTTGTAATGACCATTTTCTTCATGATTTGCTGATAATGTGTGGCAGGGGTTCTCAAGCTTTTGCAACCAGGGACCACTTGAAGAGGACAAACTACTCCCAACACCAGTTAAACATACATGTTCACTACTATTTATACTCTTGTCATCAGCACTATTTGCGTTCAAAAACTTTACAAGCTAAATAATCCAAACATGTCATGTGATGGTTCACAATCATATAAGAGTTTACAAAGCTTCAAAGGTTAAAAAAGAAATGCTTGTTTTATTGGCAGTTGACTATACTACACAGAAGAATATCATCTGATTTTGATCCACCATGCAATACCATCCGGAAAGCATCTGACTGGCAACAGCTTAAATTTTCACCATGACAGTGATCCCAAACACACTAATGCAGTAAAAGCATATCTGGATAGAAATACACACAATGGGACACCATCAGTGATGGATTGGCCTCCCCAAAGCCCGCACCTCAACATTATTGAAGCAGTGCAGGATCATCTTGACAGAGAATGGAAGAAATGGCAAAAAAATGTCAGCCAAGATCCAAAGAAGGCTTTCAAGAAGCCTGGACAACTATTCCTGAAGACTACTCAAATTAGAAGAAAGCTGCCTCAGAGAGTTCAGACTGTGTTAAAGAATAAAGGTACCAAATAGTGACTTTCAAGCTGGTTAGAATTGCACAAACTCTGTTTTTGGCTTATGTACTGTATTTTCTTTTATGCTTGCACGTTTCAATAAATAATTGCATCTAATTCGCTTTTCCTAGCAAAATATAAAGAAACGAGGGGTCTCTAAGGACTTTTTGCACAGTACTGTAAACAGCGCCCATCTGTAGATATACACTTTCAATTATTACAACACTATGTTGTAATTGATAGCAAATTATCATGTAGACCCCTTGGCTATGGGTTGTAGACTCCTCGGGATCCCTGGACGCCGCTTTGAGAACCCTGCAGCTCAATAGGGAAATGATGCATCGTGAAAACATTTGATTAAAGTGATGGTAAATCCACTTACTTGGCAATCAGTAAAGTCAGTGTTACATCAGTAAACTTTTCTGTTCAATCTAGCATAAATGATAAAAATACTAGTATAGACTGTGTGATCTATGCGACAGAATCATCACCAACCATGATTTTATAAGTAGTGGAGTCAGAAACCTGGAAAGTTTTAAGTTTGTATTTTTGTCTTTTTTTTTAATCAGATGTTTAACATCTAACCCTCTTCCTTCCCTTGTGTCTGTTGGAGGCTATATGTGACGCATTTTGTTGCACTCTCTGAGTTATTATAGAACATGAGTGCATTATTTTAATCTTGTCATTTCTTTGTATTTCCTGTTTACCGGCAAAACATGGCATATTTTTATTTCTTTTTAACATCTACTTCATTTCCTGTGTATATTTCTTTGGTTTTAAAAGGACTATGCTGTTGGTCTTATTGCTCCGGTCACTAAGCATTTACTGAATTCACACATCATGCGTTACTGTAGATGAGCTTGCATTCTGCTTTAGATTTCCAGTTGGATTTTTGTTTTAGTTGCTTTAGTGCAGGCAATTTCTTTCCGCTCAGCAGCTGTATCTTTGCTGCAGATGATATACTACACTGTACCCCTGGGGTACGGGCCTCCGGCTCTATTGGAGTACGGCTGTGGAAGAGAAGCTGCAGATGAACAGACATGGAATAATGAATGGAATGGAATAAAGCAGCAGCGCATTGAGGAGCAATGACAGTATATTGTGCTCCTGTACCTAGCTAAAGGCAACAAGCTTCCCATCCTAACACCACATAACATCTCGCTCCTTGCACACACATTACACCAATTATCCACTGTTTGCTTTTAGCAAATCCCACAGTCTTATCACCTGATATCAATCAGGTCTGTTGGACGGATGATGAGTGAGTTCAAGGTTCCTCTCAACCGCTCCGCACTGCAGGCAAGTTGTGCAAAACTCGTGAAACCAATGAAATTCAAGGAAATGTAATCAATGAGAAAACTTAATAAGCAGTTATTATGATGTGTCAAACTATAATCTCTAATGTGTCCTGTGATTGGATGGGCTCACACCCCACCAACCCCTCCCCCTAACCCCCAATATGTGTGCCTTGGACCACATCCTTCCTAGCTCCAGCCCTGCTGTGTGGGATTCAGTGGAGCGTTTCTTCTTACCAGGAACAGCTACAACAGCAGCACCAGCAGAAGCAGCAGGCATTCGAGGCGTTGGTGGGGGTGTTTCCCCATTCTGTGGCGCGCTTGGAGGACACTGGCAGCTGCTTCTTGATGAACCTGCATCTGTCTCTTGCGCATCTCCACCCGCTCTGAGCCCATGGACTGAAAGCAGAAGACCACAGTGAGAGAGCTGCACGGAAAGCGGGTGGGGGTGGGGTGGTGTGTTACTGGAAGATCATTACCGCATTAAGAGGAAGCATCACACGCAAACATCACAGTCCAAGAAATCGCAAGAGATTAGAGATCTGACAGTAGGCGTGCAGCTCTAAGGAGGATCGAGGAAAATAAGAGAGAGGGATGAAACCTAAATGATAAGGCAATAAAACCTCGGTGACTCTCGTCATGAAATCCATGCATGCTAAATTGAAACTACCTGAGGTGAATAAACGTGTCTTGCGGAATGCACGACCACTTCACGATCTGAATGCGATGGGTAAACTTCAGCACAATGAAACAGTAATCGACATTTTTTCTTTAAAGATATATGATTGCAAACAGCTTAAGAAGCCAGTGGATTTTTTTTTTTAGCTATGGGTTTATTGGATAATTCTGAATGTAACAAAACCAAACCAACCCCCCCCCTTCCTCTCTCTCCCATCTCCCCTCTCTGTCTGTGAGGGATGAGCAGTAATGATAGCGACAAGGCGTTACTCGTGGACCGCAGCAATAGCATCCTCCGGATGATACAAGAAAAACAGTCTCCCCACAGCAAGCAGCCATTTATAAGAACATAATGAAATTATTTGATCAGAAATGCTGATAATTTCATGTCCACTCAGATTATTTTTCTCTTTAAAGGTAAGAAGAAGCTCACTAATATTTACGTTCGATTAATGATCGATGGTTGCCTTTTTAGCACAGATCCCAGTGTGCACGAATTGCCCAAAACGAATTAGAATATTCCTGGTTGCTGGAACATCCAGATAAGGATGCTCCAGCCTCGCTGGACCCTGAAATTACCCGCCGCATTTTCCAAAACAAAACAAAAAAGAAAAAGAGAGAGAGAGAGAAAAAAAGATTCACAAACACTCGTGCTTCCAGTCATTTCAAAAAGGCCCACGCTGTTAAAACACACACACATACATAAAAATGTGTACTCACTGTGTCACCATGAATGCCAGAATACAGGTGATTTTTTGGCTCGATCACATCCGTCTGCCTCGGCTTGACACGAACCAGTTGGTTCCCTCTATGCGCATGCGTTTCCTGCAAGTGTGAAAAGATTTTTCTGCGTCCGTGCATTAACTGCCAGAACACAATGTGCGCTGCCTGTTTCAGTAATGGCTTCTTCTTGACAGATGGGGCAGGAAGTCTATTGCATGGCACAGAAAATCTTGTAGATTTGTATTGATGCTTTTGGAAATCAGCAGCCGCTGATGATATATAATCAATAAACCTTCTGCAACTGGGACCATTTCTGTTGAATTAAATGATCACGAAATGTTATATAGTCTCAATTTAATGCTTCAGCTAAGCCTCATTAGCTGTCATTTATAATCTGTTTGGAAATATAGAAATGTATAAATTCTACAAGGTTCGTTTTTGGTTTCTGTAGCTGCCAGGCTGTCAGTGGTGGTAGATATTAAGACGTCGTGGACGTCACGACCTCGACTAATTTAATCAAACATCTGGAAGACCCGTGTGTTTAGTGTGGTCAGCATCACTTGAATCCACCAGAGGGCAGTGGTGTGCTATTTGAAAATGCTAGGGTTTGACATGAGACCCCAATGAGGGCAAGTCAGGAAAACTATAATTTGATTAAGTGACTGTTAAGCAAACAGAATCTGAATAATAAAAAGCAACCCTTAGCTCTGTCAGTATACTTTATTACTTTTTGTACATGCTTCATTTAACCACTCATACAGTAGGCTGTTCTGCTGGAAATTCATATATAGTCAAGTTTAGTGTTGCAGTTAAGAAAATGTGCTTGAGTATTTTTGATTAATGCTACTTTTTGTACTTCACTGCATGTATCTGATAGCTGTAGTAAAGTTAGATCATTACACATACTAGCCTAAAAAAAAGGAAATAGATGAATAAATTAAAGCTGAATATAGAATATCTCAAATCATATTTTACAGTGCTGTGAAAAGTATTTCCCCCCTTTTTTTTCCTTTTTCTTTTTTGCATATTTGTCACACATCTTTAAGATCATCACACAAACTTTAATATTAGACAAAGATTATCCAAGTGAACATAAAATGATGATTTCATTTATTAATGAAAAAAGTTGTCCAAACCTACTCGGCCCTGTTTGAAAAAGCAGTTGCCCCCTAAATGTAATAACTGGTTGTTCCACCCTTGGCAACAAGAATTGCAACCAATTGTTTGTGATGAGACTTTCACATCACTGTGGAGGAACTCTGGCTCACTCTTCTTTTCAGAATTCTTTTAATTCAGCCACACTGGATGGTTTGCCAGTATGAACGGCCTGTTTAAGGTCATAGCAAAGCATCTCACTAGGATTTGGGTTCAGATTTTGACTAGGCCACTCCAAAATCATCTTATTTGTTTTTGGTTTTTTTGAGCCATTCAGAGGTGGACTTGCAGGTGTGTTTCAGATCATTGTTTCGCTGCATAACTCTAGTGCTCTTGAGCTTCAGGGCATGAACTTCAGGAGTTTCTGGTAGGGAGCAGAATTCATGGTTCCATCAATTACAACAAGTCGTCCAAGGGCTGAAACAGCAAAGCAGCCCCAGACCATCACACTACCACCACCGTGTCTGACGGTTGGTGTGATGTTCTTGTTATGAAATGCTGTGTTAGTTTTATACCAGATAAAAGTGATTCACATTGATCTGGCAACCAGAGACCATAGAAAATAAATGATATTTGGCAACATCAAGTGACTATGGGTGGATTGACTGCAAGCAACACAAAGTTGACGGGACATGTCAACATCTGGCAGCTCCAAAGCCATAAAGATGAGCAAATCACTTCCAGTGTGTACACGTCTTTAGAAATGGCTTTGTAACCTTTTTTCACACAGGGTCAGGTAGGTTTGGATAGTTTTTTCCCCTTAATAAATGAAATCATCATTGAAGGCGGTGCCCTAAGGGGGCAGTGGCTGCAGACACCCATCTCCCCTGTGTTAGCCTTGTCTGTCCTCCTCTTGGATGGTTGTCTGAACAGAATTTCATTGTATGCATAATGACAGTAAAGTTCTATTCAATTCTTAAAACTGCATTTTGTGTTTACTCGTGTTATCTTTGTCTACGTGTGACAAATATGCAAAAAGAATCAGGAAGGGGGCAAATACTTTTTTCACAGCACTGCAGATTTCTGTTAATTATTATTAATTCTACCAAACAGAGAGATTTCTCTTCTAGAGCAGTGACTAATTTGGCTATAGGCTGAGTTATAGATAAAGGTGTTTTTACAATGGATGCCTTTCATGATGCAACTTTCCCATTTATCTGGGCTCTGGAGTGCCACTATGACCGCCTGAGGCTGTGGTTGTATCTTATTCTGCTCTTCAACCAGGGATCATTTGCATGCACGGTGAATGTATTAACAATCATATCATGAACCTAAAAGTTCATGTACAAATACAAATTTCAGTAATAGCTTTTCCTGTCACATTTATCCTCTCATGGTGACTCTCTGGAGGGGCGTGAGCTTCATGCTGAGGACCACTGGGTTAGATTATTGAACCGTACAGTTAAAATCAGCTCCACATCCAACAGCAATGCTATTTGTTGTCTTTGATTTATTCACTGACAGACATTAAATACAGAATCCAAGAGGACTTTCAAAAAACGCCTTAAATAACAGTTTGAGTCATAAAAAGCAGATTGCCAGAGGTAATACATAGTTTTTATATTTACAATTGTACTTTTTGAAGTTGTGGACACCAATTTAAAGGATTAAATCTATTCCAGAGGTTGTTTTAGACAGCAACCTTTCATGCTGTATTACACTGAAGCATTTCATAACTTGACCAGAAACGAATATTTCGCTGCAGCTGAGTCACATTCAGCAGCAACCTCACAGGATAAAGTAATGAAGCCAAACCAGAAGGGCCCCTCAAAAAACTGCAGTTTCTCGAATGCGCACTTGAGGCTGGCATATTTATGGCTTGGCACAAGTAAGCACAACTGTATAGTCTCAACACAGGAGGCTGTAGCTGGCAACTGTCTCCTAGGCCTCATCTCAAGTAATTCAATTCACCAAAACTAATTGGGCTTATGATTGTGAGAGACCTTTTTGGAGCATATTAATACAGTTACACCATATGGATAAAAGTACTGTAGCACACCTCTTAATATTTGAATTCAGTTGTTTTCAGTCCCATCGCTGCAGGTGTATAAAATCAAGCAGCTAGCCATGCAGCCTGCCTTTAAAAAGATTTGTGAAACAATGGGTCGCTCTAAATAGCTCACTGAATATGAGCATGGAGCTGCAACAGGATGCAATAAGTAAGTTTGCGAAATTTCTACCCTCCTAGATATTCCACAGTCAGCTGACTAGGTAATCTAGGATGGTAAGTGGTATGATTGCAAAGTGGAAGCGTTTAGGAACCACAAAGTGGCAGACCGTGTAAGCATTGCCTACGCTCTGCTGACTCAGTAACTGCAGCACTCCAAATCTCCTCTTGCATTAACATCAGCACAAAATCTGTGCACTGTGAGCTTCATGGCGTGGGTTTCCATGGCCGAGCAGCTTCTGTAGCTGTAATGTGCAGATGGCCCAGTGCTTTTGTCCAAATAGTGTGTCTGGCAAATAATATAGATTCCTCTTCAGGTAATTTGAAGCCTGTGGAGCAGTTTTAGTGAGTGGAATTTTATCACACTGAATATATTATGTTTTATCATTGTGTAGATTACGCACTACTGTTGACGTAGCAAACGCAACTGTAAAAATATGCTATCTGGTGATTGGAGCAGAGGGGGAATGCCCATGCCTTTTCTTTTTGTATGTGTGATGCAGCTATAAAACATGTTCACTACACAAAGGTCTCTCCCTCTAAAGTTTGCAATAAATCAAACATCTTCTAGCTGTAGTAATCTTTAAGAGGAATAGCCTCTTTAATGGATCTTGCTGTCCGATGAGATAGCTGTTACTGTGATCTATAGCTGGAACATACAGTTAGAAGCACATCTGTGAATCTTTTAATCTTATCACATGGATGTAAGCACCTATAACCTGCCAGCCAATCGGGCTCTCCAATATTGGCATCATTTTCAATTCAGTATGGTGTCACTTTCAAAGCTTGTAGCCCTGTACAAAATAATTCAGCCTTACAAAAGACATTCAGTAAATCATCCACCCAGCTGTCTGTCGGGGTAGGTTCTAGCAGAGTGGAACGCACAAAATGTACAGCTACACTCACTCTGCTTTATTATGTCTCTCATTTTACCAGTCTATAGCTCGAGTCATTAAAAGTCATTATTCCTGCTTTGTGAGTGAGTGAAAATCTTTAAATGAGTTGAGGCTCAAAAGTAATTGTTTTTCACTCATTTTTTGCTCAGTAATTTAAACATCCTTGCCAGAGTTTATCGCAGAGCCACAGAAGTTTCCACTATAATGACTCCACTTCCCTTTTTTATTATCAGCTCTGCAGCTTGACTGGCCATGTTGGACTATTGCATATCTGAGTGAGTGGGAGCCAGAAATATCCCGAAGGCCCCTGCAGGGTACTGCTGCACTATATTCTTTTTTGGATGGTGAGGATTTACCTGAATGTGTCCTCGGGTGAATCACATCCACACAGCTGACGAATGTGCCTTAATCCTGGGACTTTGACTAAAAGTAGATATGCTGAACATTTGAAAGCCTTTCTCCTATATTATGAGATGGTAATTACTAATGGATTATTGCATATATAACTTTAATGTTGCAGCTGCTAAGTTGAGCAAATTTGATTCACTTTATTGTGCATGAATTTTCCCTCTGGGATCATGACTGTCCCATCTTAATCTATAATAAAAATGCATTTAATCTTTTTGGCAGCATGGGGGTGTGATAGTTAGCACTGTTTCCCCACAGCAAGGAGGTCCTGGGTTTGAATCCACCAGCCAGCTGGGACCTTTGTGTGTAGTTTGCACATTCTCCAATACCCATGTGGGCTTCCTCCGGGTGCTCCTGCCTCCGTCCACAGTCCAAAAGCATGCACGTTAGGTTAGTTAGGTTAGGTTAGTCCATAAAGCTAGGACATCTTACTATTCATCACTGACTGAAGAAAATAAGAACAAGCTCAGGTTTCTTTTCAGCACTGTAGCCAGACTGACAAAGAGCCAGAGCTCTGTTGAGCTGAATATTCCTGTAAACTTAACAAGTAATAATTTCTTCACAAATAAAATTTAAGCTATTAGAAAAAAAAAGATGTATAACCATCTCACAGATGTATCTTTGTGTACAGCTAGTTTTAATACTGCCAATCTTTATTTAGACCCTCTCATTGATCTTCAACTTCAATGGTTACTTCCTCCCAACCATCCACGAGTCTATTAGACCCCATTCCTACAAGACTGCACCAAAGACACGGCACCTTTTCAGGTGGCATGCCAAACTTGTTAACTAAGACCAATATTTACTCTTGTTTAGCTCTGCTTTGGTCCTGATGAGTATCTGAGGGAAATGCATATAAATTTTTTTCTGATTAATGCTCCTCTGTGTTTAGCAGCACTGTGAGAGCCGTGAAAGTGAACAAAAACAGTGAGGCTGTGAGCCAAACAGCTAAACAAACTCATTATGGAGCTCTGTGAAATAAAATAAATAGATCAATAAATGAAATAAATCTGTGTAACATCATCACTACTGCAGACATGTTTATATACTGCCTGTAAATGCTTACAACTATTTTAAAATATTGTCATTGCTGCATTATAAATCTGGTCTTTAGTGTACAAAATTATCCAATTACTGATCAGTGAAAGTTTTTCTTCCCTCTTGAACTTCAGTGCATTTATAGGAACACATTTACCACTGTCAGAGAACTGCAGCTGGTTTCCGGCAAACTGTTCTTACTGGAGGAAATTGGTTTACTACAATGTTAACCAGCCACAGGCAACTATAGGGATCAGAAGAACAGATGGAACAGAAGACCGCCGACTGCAAACTGCTTAAAGGAGGGGCGTCATCAGTCGGCAGACACTTTCATTTTGATGAAATAAAAACTTCAGAAGTGGCCTAATTTGTTTTCCCTCCAAGCCCTTCATAGATATTTAAAGTTTTGGTTGCTGCTGTCATTTTCTCTGTTGTTGCGGAAAGCAATACCCTGTGACAGATGCTCACAATGAACATCCGCTATATGACTCTTTGCAGCAGGGAGGTGGAATCATGATGATGAATATTACCTTTGGAAGGCTAGCAGTAGAGCATTACACTTTTATTTTTTATTCAGGACTTGAATTAAAAATGTATGTTTGCTGACAGCGCAGGCATGCTGATTAATGCTTCCTCCACCTTGCAGATCCCTGTGTGTAAGATGCTGCTACATTTCTCCTGCATTTGCGTGATATTATATCCTTGCTTGGCTTGTTTTGACATGTCTGATGACACCTGTAGCACCATGGTGACGAGTATATGTGACGACTAACACTACACTCAAATGATATTTATAAACATCTCACATTAAAGCCATGGGTATAAATCTGCTCCTCTGAAAGCTTCCACTCTTCTTTGAAGGCTCTGCAGAAGATTTTGAATCCTTGGCTGCAGGGATTTGCCGTGTTAGCTAGCATTTAAGATGCTGGACACTGATGTTCAGAGATAAGGAATGGCTTACCATCACAGTTGAGGCTTAACTTTTTTTCTTTAAAAATCAAAAAACAAACAAACAAACAAAAAAAAAACCCAAAAAACTTCCTCTTGTGGAATTAGTGAACCAGGGTGTCACTGACTGTTGTTCTTACAGCAAACAATAAAAAACTAACATGATAGTAGATTTTATAGTTTAACTGCGAGCTTTTGGTATCTTGTTGCAGATAGTTTTTTTAGTAGAACAGAGTCAGATGAATTTATATTGCAGATGTAGAAAATATATATAAATATATGAATAACATCTGTCAAAGACTTGTACTGACTCCTAAATGATTACCAGTGAACCAACATTTCAGCTTCTGAACCAGATCTGTGTTGTTGGAAATGTCTCTCTGTTATACCGTAATGGTCACAGTGGAACAGCGAAGGGCAGCAGTGCATTGCCCCCACCTTAAAAAAAAAAGTTTCCCTCAGTTCCTCAGTATAAATAGAAAAGTCTCCTTCTTTTAAAGTTGAATCAGGGAAACCGCCTTTCTTCTTGTTTTAAGTAGAAATGGTTATCATTTTAACAAGATAGTTTTCTTGCTGTACTGTGCAGGTTATGCACCACGATGCTGCTCTTTATATGCTCCAGAGCCTGAGAAAAATATGACTTCACTTTTTTAAAAGCACACAGTTATAAAGTGTGTCTCAGTTTGAATAAAAGCACACATTAAGTCTAAATGATTCATATATGCATTAGATGTGAATTATGGCCCAAAATAAGGAAAAGATGGCGCAAAAAAACAAGCAATAAAAATGAGTTGTTTAAAACACAGTACAGACTGTGCTGAGGAAGGCTGCTCCAAGGTCGAAAGTGCAGTTGCCTCTGGATTTAAAAGAGCATGGAAAAGTCAAAAGATCCTGATCAGATGATCAGAGAGACCGATGGCTATTATAAGATCTCAGTAAGCCTGCTATTAAGGCAGAAGCCTGGCCACGTAGGGGTTTGGATATTATTAACAACATTTTAAAATGAATTCTGAATTTCACTGGAAGCCAATAAAGGGAAGCAAGAATAAGAGTGAGCAATATTAATAATGCATTTAATAATGTCTTTTTAGATGAAAGACTGGGTATGTTTTGAGATTCAAATCTCACATTAAAAAAAAGAAAACAATACCAATGTTCCCGGGAACTCCTTGGGATGGTTGCCATTCCGTTACAGAGTTAACATAGAAAGACAAAACACGTCCACACCTACAGCCAATATAGACACACCAAACAGCCTAATGAGCATGCCTATGGACTGTGGGAGGAAGCTGGAGAACCCATGCTGACATAGGAAGAACATGCAAACTCCACACAGAAAGGCCCAGTACTCCGGTTTCCTCCCACAGTCCAAAGACATGCAGTTACTGGGGATAGGTTAATTAGTGATTCTAAATTACCCTTAGGTATGAATATGTGTGTGTGAATGGTTGTCTGTCTCTCTGTGTTAGCCCTGCGACAGGCTGGCAATCTCTCACACTATGACAGCTGGGATAGGCTCAAGTTGTGTTTAATTTTGCTGCTTTTTTATGTGTTAAAATCTCAAAAATTCCCTTAACTCTTCATAACCTTTGTTTTCAGTAAGGTTCCAGTGTGTCTGAATCAACAAAGACACTTTCTCTACACTAATGACATAATACAGCAACAATGTTAAACATACATTAGATAATATAGTTTTAAATGCTCTCTTTTGTGCTTATTTTGCCCTTGAAAGTGCTTTTTGCTTATATATACACACTCATAGGCAAAGAACAGCAGGAATACCTGGCATAACATAATGGTATTCAATGCACTCGCCCTGCAGTGAGAATGCATTCCCGGGGGAAGAAGCTGTAATGAGAAGCACAGAGAGCAGTTAATGGAGTGACGAGTACCAAGGTACTTCATATTCACGCCTCATTCGCTGCCGAAGAGCAACAGTTTCCACAGAAGGTGAAGGAAGGCAAACGCACAAACAGGCACCATTGGACAAAAAAACAAACAAACAAATAAAACCCAAAACTGTTTGGCTCTGATTCTTCTGTGTATTTTTATGTATTTTTTTCTGCAAACTAAAATGATTCCCTGTGCCGTTCTTTGATTTCTAATTTAGCTTTCACTATAAGTTAAACGTATACCTACTCCTTCCTCTCCAGCCTCGCCCTGCTACTCATCTCAGTGCTCACACATCTTGCGCAGAAGACTGTAGTGACGCCATACATCTTTCCACAGTCAGGCGGTCAGATGGGCTCGGGCTGTTTTTATCATCTTTCTGGAAGCCTGTTAAGGTTTAATATTCTGCCACGGCTATAACTCTGTTACAAGGCTCACCTCGTCTACTGCGGCGAGCGACATGAAAAATATGGCAAGTAATTAGGGATCCCTCTCAGTTAAAATGAAGGCCGGGAGAAATGGAATATGTTCCTTCAAAATAATTGGACTGAGAAAGTGATGGCTTGCTGATATAATGCTGCGCTGACATAGAAAAAAGTCAGCAACTTGCCTTCAACCTTTTTGATGCCAGTTGATCTGATATGGTATGATTTGTCAAAGACTCCTATTGTTTCTTCATATTAATATATATATATATATATATATATATATATATATATATATATATATATATATATATATATATATATATATATATATATATATATATATATATGAAGTATTACTCTTATTTCTCCTGTAGTAGTGTGGTTGGCTCTACTACCCAAAAAAGATGAAATATTATTGTAAGGTTTTCCAGACTTTCTGATGCAAACCTTTACTATATTAATATTTGTGCATGTCCCAAATGATTCCCCAAAAACATTTTGCTGAGAATTGTAGGCACTTCTACACAATGTACATAAAATGCAGGTAGGTACCAAAAGAACTGTCGGCGGATATTAACTTAACAGGCACTCATTATGCTCGATTCTACCCTTTATTCATTTTCCAGGACTCCACTAGAGCTTTGTAATTTTATTCATGGCCAAAAAAGCCTCTCAGTTCATCGTATGTCTTATAAAAACACCTTTTAGTCCCTGCCTCTTGAAGCCCCCTCCTCTCCACTGAAAGCCAACTGTTCCTCTCCCAGGTTTTTAAATATTGCTGTTTTGTCGCCGCCACTGGCATCTCTGATCTACTTTGGTGTTGAGATACACATGCTGTGGCAATCCTGGAAACCACGCGTAAATGCTGAGAAGGTGCGGTGGTGTAAATGAATGTCGGCCTCAGGGTTCTCACACCGGCGGCTGTTTTGTCGATCTCCACTCACTCCCTGTGGTTTTCGTGAAAAACAAGATGAATATGGAAATGACCAGTTTTTTTTTTTTAACATTTTATATTTATTTATCATTGCTTTAAGTGAGTCTTTCTCCAACTGTACAAATTGGTAGCTTAGACACTGAATTAAAAATAGTAATAATAATGTAGTCCTGTACAAAAATATTGAGCCACCTCTCATTTCTTTATATTTTGATTTCAAGGAGCCAGACTTGGTCATTTTTTTTTTAAAAAAAGTGGTCTTGAGCAATAGTTTTCCAGACTTTCTGAATGTCTTTCCAAGTTTTTCTTTGGACATCGGCTGCTTTTCCCCTCATTTTCAGTCCACTTCTAGTGCCTGACCATTTTCAGAGAGATGTCTTTTGTTTGGTAAGCCACTTAACACTGACCTATGAATGTATGAATTTGTTACTAAAAAAACAAACAATTTGTTCCAGTCAAGTTCTTAAAAAGCCTGGAGAGCTATTACTGAAGACTGCTTGAAGAAATTACAAGATCCATTTGTACAAACAAAAATAGGGCAAAAAAAAATAAAAAAATTGGCTTTTATAGCTTTATAGTTAATCTGTTTCAAAGTTGGCCTAAACACGCTAATAGATATTTTCTTTCACCATTTCACAATTACTTCCATTTAATTTATAACAAAAGTAATTTAAAAACAATTCCAGTTATCCCTGCTCTATTATTTTGTAACTGCAATAAAAACAAGGTATTACTGTGATGAAAATGCACAGTGAAAGTAGCAAGTCATAATCATTAATGGCCCACAGCAGAGTAGTCATGTTTTAAAACATTTTAATCATTTACACCTATTAGTAAAGTTGATAGACTCATTCAGACTTGTGTCACCTTATTTATAAGGCTCCAATATGTACGGACTTTCTGTCAGTCAAAAGTTTTTCTTTTGATATTAAAAAACATATCTGATAAGTGTACCCAGCACTTAAACTGGTTACATTTAAATAACTATATAAAAGTGTAGTCACAGCTGAAGTAACAACCTGCTTATGTAGGTGGAAACTGGTGAGCCTGAGTCTGCTGTAAATAACGGTGTGCGTGGTTCAGATGTTCTTACATTTGTTTATGCAACAGAGATAATTGTGAACACTTGACACATTATTGTGTGGCAGTGTTACATCAGGTAGAGTCAATAATGCATCATCAGTGGTTTGCACCGAGTCCACTCTGTAGCAAACACTAGACAATGGATGAGCATGTGAGTGAGAAAGTGGAGTCTCTGCTTTCTCTGCTTTGATTAAATTTATCAGAAGCCTCATTCATATTTATAGAATAACAGGCTGAATAACCAGGCTGTTAAACAAAATTACGTTTTCCTTTTACAGATAACAGCTTGTGGGGAAAAACAAACTGACTGTGAAACTTTGGGACCAGTCATACTTAGTTACGGTCTTTCTTTTACAAAAGGTTTTTATAGGTTATAGATTTTTGTTTTCCTGAAGTTTTGAATTTGTGTTTGCTTGATTTTTTCTTTGTTGTAATAACGCTTCTTGGCAATACATCTTATACTGTTGGAAAGCTTGTTTATTTCCCCTTAAATGGAGCCACATTTGTAAGGAAGATGCATTTGTAGGTTGAGCAGCAGAGCTGAGTATGTGGGTTGTGTCCATGAAAAACTTGCCAAATCTTCTCTGCCAGTGCCAAACAGCTAATTCTGCTGCTGACTCTTGTTTGGATCTTCTGGTATCCCAGGTGCTGACAGTCAGGCTTGTCATCATGGAGGCAATCTCAATATTATTAATCTTATTTCTTTATATTTTTCTAGAAAATGGGAAATAGATGCAACACTTTTTTTTTTTAATCAAGATAGCCTGAACTCTCTTAGTCAGCTTTCTTGTCATTTCTTTAAGCAGTCTTCAGGAATAGTCCTCCAGGCTTCTTGAAGGACATTCAAAGCTCTTCTTTGGATGTTGGCTACCATTTGTTCCGTTCTCTCTCAAGAGGATCACACACTGCTTCAATAATGTTGAGGTCCGGGCTCTGGGGGGACGAATCCACGACTGATGGTGTTCCATTGTGTGTTTTTCTATCCAGGTATGCTTTTAATGCATTAGCAGTGGTTTTGGGATCATTGTCATGAAGCTGTTGCCAGTATCTCTCCCCCGACTTCCTCCATACATAGTGATGATGATTTTAATAAGAAATTTCAAGTTTGGATTCATCACTCCATAAGATATGGCTTACCTCAGCCTTTTCTCCCCATTTCCCTTCCTTAAAAATGGCGTCTTGACAGCCACCCTTCAGTTGAGACAATTTCTAATGAGGCTTTGCTGAACACTAGATGGATGAACTGAAGGAGATCTCTCAGGTCCTGTGTCAGATCTTTTCTGGATTTTTTCCTATTTCTTAAGGACATGACTTTCAGATCCTATTCATCTGCTGTAGATTGTATTTTTGGGCCTGACACTTTGTCTTTTGTCCTCCAATTGTCCAGTTTTCTCAGGTTTTTTAAGGACACACTGCACGCCATACTGAGATATGCCAAGTTTTTTGGCTAAAAGCTCTTTCAGGATTCCCCTTGGTGCAAAAACACTATTTTATGTCTGTCAAACTGTGCTATCTTTGCCATTTCTTATAAATTCAACAACAACAAAACTGGAACAAAGGATGTGTTTTTGTGACAGGCTGCTAATAAAAAAGTGCCCAAAGATACAATTTAAAATGGGTTCTTTGCTAAATTGTCTGCTATGTGTGGGGACAATGTTAGGGTCAGTGTAAAGCATCATAAAATGGCATGTGGTTAAGCATGAAGGATACAAATCCATGCTACAGAGGCCGGCTTAATGAAACAGACGGCGAACCGTTTATTTGGCTGATAAAGTCCAACTTGATTCCAAAACAGAAATTAAGTCCAAGACACAAAGTAACTACATCCAGGCATCTCAGAGTTTCAGAGTTGACTCAGCAGGATGGGACCAGAAACACTGATGGGGAAAAAACTAAACTCTTAATACAATCTGGAGCCAAAATCTCAAGACTGAAAAAACAAGGGAATGCATGAAGATGAAAATGTAAATAATAAACAGAACTTGAAAGTCCATAAACTCAAAACAACAGGTTATTTATACATGGTACTAGTAAACCATTTTTTGTTCAGTATATATACAGACTGCTTTTTTTTCTTTTTTTGCATTGCACTATAGTATACAGTCTCTTCTACACTGCTGGATGCAAGTCCCTCCTTCTTTTATTCTGCTGCCTGGAACGCTGCCTTGTTGCATCATCACGCCCACAAAACAGTAGGTAATTCACAGTTAACACCATTGGCATTTTCCTGTTATTTTCAGCAGTCTGTTTATGACAAATGTAGCAGGAGGACTCTGGGTGGCAGATACATGCCCACACACGCATGCAGCAGTTCCTGATAATCCTTTTTATCACTAAAATAAAGCATGCCTCTGATGATATCTGAGACCAGAAATAGCATAATAATAATAATAAATAATAATAATAATAATATTGCTGTTATTTATAATTGTTTTTATTTTCTTTTTAAATTATGCATTACAGGCAAATGGCTGAAGGTTGCGGAGTGTTAAAAAGTTGCTGCAGTGTTTTTTAATGAGCCAGAGTTGCGGCTTACTGGACAACTTCAAAGCTGCTAAATGGATGCAAAGTCTGTGTTTAGACTTTTGTTTCATCTGGCAGTCTGGTGTCCTGACTATTTGTTGTTGTTTTTATCCTTCAGTGACTCACAGTGATTCATGTTCGGTCTTAAAGGTCCTTTTAAAATTTTGAGTCAAATTGCAGAAACTAACTATTTCTAAAAGGCACAACTTTGCTCTTTTGGATGCAGAAATTCAAGGACTTGTAGACTTACATTTCTTTTGATGTGTTATTAATGATTAAATCCCCATAGCAGATTAACTTTTAAGTGTGGAGATAAGAAATGTCTGTCCCCTCTGAGAGGAAATAAGGCTCAGCAAAGTGGCAATATACATCTTCACGCAAGACACCCCCCAACCTGATGTATCAGGCTAATTGAGTGGGAGCCGTCTTCACATTTGTTGGGTTCTCCAACCCCCCCCCCCAAAAAAGGAGCCTTTATTTTAATGGGACATTTCATACGCAGACCGAATTGTGAATAGTGAAATTGAGGCTTATAGAAAAATCTAAAAGGCTATAGTGCCATTATGTGCAATCAACATTTATTTCAAACTGTTCATCAGAACTGTTTCAGTCTTTAACTGTGTTTACAAGGTCCACCTTTCATTATTTTATAAACCATATTCCTTTATTTTTAAACCAAATCTTATACTCCTGTGGACCATATCAGGTGTTAGGAGAAATGATCCATGTGGTTGTTTGAGTTTCCAGTCCTCTGGTTGCCCGGCATCCGCTCAGATGAAAAGTGACTTAAATGAGAGTGAGAGCTCGGGCAGCCTCTTAAGGGGAATCAATGACATGGAGATGACTCAGAGCTAGAGATCAACTCAAGAATTAAATACATCTTGGAGCCAGAGGAACCGGTTCAAACAGATATTTCAAACGGTTTCTTATTTTTGTTTGAAAGAAGGTTAAGGGGGTCACTCGTCCAGTGCTGGCCTTTGGCTTTCCAATTACCTCTATTCAAAGCAGCTAGATGAATATGACCTATTATGACCCAGTGTTCTTCATTAGTGCAACATTACAGAATCCTTGTGGGTCCTTGCCCGTCTTAGGTGTTGAATTGAGAAGACTGTTGCACAAGTTTGCTGTTAGAGCTCAGAGCTCAGATGTGAACACTAATGGAAACAGGTCAAAGAGCATATGGAGTGTTGTGGAGGAGCAAAACAAGAAGTTAATTAAACATAAAGTAACACACAAATAAGATAAAACTGCAGGCTAATTTTAAAGCAATATTAATAATATCAAGAAATATTTTCCTGTTTAAACTTTTGTATGTTTACAACATGCACAGTGTGATGAAGCAGGGATATTTTGCCCAAGGAAAAGTCTCAGTCCTGCCAAGAAGGATGTGCCTGCTGCAACCAAACCACTGAAAATGAAGTGGCAGCACCCCCCATGATGCTAATTTCTCAAGCACCATGAGTGAAAATCTTTCACCAGGTTTCTCTCATTTCATCAGCTGATATTCTCATGCACAGCAACAGAATATCAACACAAAGACACATTTTGATGCATTTAAGTGCAGATCAACAATTTTTATATTCAGTCACATGATTGCAACACCTTTGATCCAGTAACTTTGGGTACTTTAACATTAGCAAATGCCTTCCAAAAAAGTCACAATCACTTCAGCAATTGTGTCCTACAGTTTCAAGGAAAAAAAAATAGGAGGCACAGGGATAATATTGTAACCTGGAAACAAAGAGAGTGTAGCAACAATGCAAATACAACATTGCAACTTTTGGGGCTAAAAAAACCCGCAAGAAAACAAAGAAAAAATTAAACTGGTCAGCCTGCTGACTGTGAGTCAGTCCCTGTAAATCCCCACAGTGAAATGTTCACCTGTACGGCAGAGATAAGCAGCCTGGTATAAACGGGTTTTGGTCTAATTTTCCTCCAGATGACAAAATACGGAGTTTTTAAATGGCTCTCTGATTGAAATTGCATTAAGGTGTTAAGTTATGCATGCTGCTTTGAGCAAGAGGTGGATCCATTTTGTTCGGTTTTGCATTCAGTTGCATTGAAAGAGGCTCTAAGGACTCAGCCGATGAGTTTCTCCAGCAACGCTGCGTTCCGTTGGCCTCGCTAGTCAATCGTCAGAACTGGGAGTGATGCCACTCCCGAGTTAGGTTCCAGCAGTAAAGTTGGAAAATTAAGAAAAAACAGAATTTGTTTCGCTCCTTAGCGTGGTATCTCCATTCATGCATCACTAGCAATTAAGTGGGTTTTTTGGGGTTTTTTTTACGCTACAGCACATTCACGGACAGCCTGGTCAATGCTCTGCAAGTGGCTTATTTAACAAGTGACAAATACACAACAGTGGCGGGACGGATTAAAACTTTCGCAGTTTCAATGCGGTTTATGTTCACTGCCACCATCTTGAATTGTTAAGTGGGGTTGCTCCAACTTTCACAACTTTTTGAAATCCAACTGGAGGGTGCATTTCAGCTAAAAACTCTGAGACTGGGAACTCAGTCTTAGTGTCAGTCTTTTCTATTGATAGCAGTCTCAACAAACATTGACATCACAGTTTTTTTTCACCAGCATTCATGCTCCCTGATAAAATTTTATTTGTCGCTGAGGATCACCGTGTTCAGGCAATCCTCTAAACTCTGCAACGAAGGAGGCCCGATGAGCTGAATCTCCCTGTAATACCGCAGCACACCTGGCAGAGTTTGGGAAACTGTCAGAGTAGATCTGATGTGGTGACTGTCAGTGCTGTGCTACTGTACACCTGTTAGGACTGAGTACACGTGACCCACAAGTACTGCAAAAGGCAGGGCGATGTTCGTGTTGAAAATCAAATTACTGTATCCGCCCACTGATTTTTACTGCTCTTGGTTTATTGTGAGCTATAAAAAAGATTAGGAGAATAATCTACATTAATGAGACTCATCTGTAAAGGCGTGATGGTTTTATGCATCCTTGGAGAAATAGTGTGGGCAGACTTGGGTGACTGAGACTGAAAAAAGAAAACAAAACTGAAAACAAAAACAAGTCTCATTAGAATTTTTAGCTGTTTTTACCTTATCAAAGCAAATAGAAAAAAAGTGAGAGAGAAGGTAAAATAAAAAGAGTCAAAGCAACATGAAAAAGTTCACAATTCATATTGGAAATGTCAATTAAAATGGCCTTTTATGAGTCTCAGAGCACAAGAAGGTGTGCATAAGAAACATTAGATCCAATCATTTACCAAGCAAAATGACCAACTCCACGCTCGCCCTTGCTATTATGTACGAGTCAAAATACAATATGAAAACATCAATCAAAACAAGACAAAGAAACTCTAATCCTAAATTTTTGTAATAGAGATGTTTTGTTTGTTCCAAATGGAGAGTAATTCGTTTTTGAAGAGTGTTGTGCATGAACTCCAACAAAGATAAAGTGAATTTTGGTGAAGTTAAATTGACAAATTTCTCCTGAAGCTCGTGCATTTGTTATGGTCTCTGTTGGTTCTGCAGTTAATTTGTAAAATATCTCAGGAAGTACCCGACAGATTGTTTTGTATTATACATTCGTGGCTGAAGCTAGCTTTGGTGATTTTCCAACTTGGGCAACCTCTTTGGCCTCAGTGACACAGTTCAAGTTTAGGCCTGGTCAGTAACCCCCTGGCAACCCCTGTGCATTCCCTTACCTGACTATTGCTGGTCGAAATCTGTTGCATAGAAGGTACTGTACCAAAAACCTCTTTGTGATTGCTTTGGCTGCTGGCAAATTGCCAGCTTTTCTTTGAGTTATTACTACTTTTACTGAAGGACATTTTCTTTCTTTGATGATCTCTATAGAAATAATAATAATAATAGTGACATTTCTTCAGCCTCAAAGGAGTGCAGAAAGATGAAGACATCCAGGCAGAGTGCAGAAGACTGTCAGCATACATAAAAAAAAAGAAAAAGAAAAGGCACCATGAAATCATGAAACTGCATTTATTTTATTTTTTAATCTGGTCCCTTTAGGTCTCTGCTTGCCTTTATTCTACAATGGCATGTTTCCACTGCAAAAAAAAAAATAAAAAAAAATGAACAGCCAACATCACTTAAAATGTGTGAAATGAACAAAATTATTCAAATCAGCAAAAGTGATTTGTGATATTCATCTCAGTTCGATTTTGCTCCAGCAATAAAGGTTAACTGCCAACAAGCAAGGTTGTCTTGCGTGAGCAGTTTATTGTTGCTTTACATTTCCCTCTGATATCTAACACGGGTTTTAGGAGCACAGAAATACCTCCAATATCATTCTCTAATCTCTGGTATCATAAACCTGTAATCAGGCCGTCTTTGATCCTGTGTTTTCTTTGTGATTCGGAGCCCTTTCTGTCAGCTGAATCTGTCTGATGAGATGTGCTTTGATGAGCTATATCAGGCCCTCTCTTTTGACTGTGATGGGTTGAATTTTGTCCCACATCAATTCATGACGGTGAGTCACATGAAAATTACCCTCCTTCTACCTGAGGGTCTACCTAGTTTATGCATGCTCTGTCATTTAAATTGCTCTTACTGCCGTGCCTTTCACTCAACATGCAGGCTGGCTGTGACAATTTGCATCAAAGTAGCAAAATTGCTGCCATGTTGGGATTACACCTTTGAAAGTAAATGGGCAGGATGGAAATTACAGGATGTGCACGGCTCAGGACAAAAAAGAGCACATCTGCTTTGTTGCACCTTGAAACTGCACGTAATCTAAATGTAATGCAATATAAATGCTAAATGTGTGAAGAAATGCATGTTATTCTCTTTCCTATAATAAATTTAAAAAAAAAACACACATTTCAAACCTCACGGACATTGTGATGAAACAGCTTGTTTTGATTTTATTTTGGAGTAGACCATGGATCAGTTATGAGGGTGAGCAGATGCAGACTAACAGAGAAGTTTTGATGTGAAGTCTCTTTGCCAAAGCGAAGAAGTGAAGACAGCTGATGAGGCAGGCTGTGAGGAGGCGAGGAAAAACTTTTTATTGCTTGAATGAACTGATTTCTGATCTAAAATGCAATAATAAGGTCTGTGACCACCCTGCAGTCTTTGGAGTTATTATATTTTTCCACTGCTGGATAACCAGTTATTTAACTTTCATGAAAAACAAGATTATATATTTGTACAACCTGATTATAAACTACCTTTGCCCACTGTGTCTGAGCAAACTGAACACCGGATGGGAAAACCAGACTTCATTATTTCCAATGAGGGCTTCTCAGCCTCCGAAAGCCAAAAACATTTTTGACACTTCCTGTTTGCTTCCTATTTGGACCACAATGATTCGGACATTTAGAAACTTTTATCTGCTGCTTAAAAATATGTGCAGCTGTGGCCCAGTCTGTACAAACGATTCAAATCTGCAGTTTTCTTCTGATGTTAAGAGAAATTTAACAGTGATGGTGTTCTGTAAAAACCAGAGACAGTGATTATTTGACTCTGCACGCAGTTCTCTGTAATATATCTTTACACACTGTTTGGGTTCCATTTCATTGCTGTTTCCAGTGTTTTCAGCTCCAGCAGGCAGCTGTATTCAGCAAACAACCCACAGTGCACTGCCTGTGCAGCACCAAAAAGCAAACAGACTATACCCCATATATAAAGCTGGTCAGTGGTTTGCACTGGAGCCAAACTGAAGCCTTAAAAGCTTTGTCATCAACCCTATCTTTTGTGGTTGGGGCCAGAATCTTCAAAATATGGGAAACAGGGTGAGGCAAGAGAGAGAGGAGCCTGAAGGGAGTGTAGATAACATGGGCAGACTTGGCAATATATTATGTAACAGCCAGCATACATTAAAACTGGAGAGCATTAACAAATACCAAAAAAAACTTTAAGGATCTGTTTGTATGAAAAAATCAAGAACAAGCTGACAGGAGGAGTAGGCTATACATTTTCTGTAGCCCACCAATAAATGTCATTATGTCACAACTGAATG
>JAMQGT020005319.1:0-10771 GCA_024447675.2 Pterophyllum scalare
CACAGTTTTATTATTTCTACTTGATAAAACATCTGAATTGAATTTGTTATAAAAGCCGAATCATTTTCTGTGACTGAACGAGGACACAATCATAAAATCATTATCATTATCAAATCATTCTTACCGTTATTGGCTGCAGGAAAGGTGCACACACATAACAGAACCAACAGAAAAGGTTTTGGATGCACTGAAAACATCATCATGAAGATAAAGCTGTTAAATGCCTTCAGTGTTCGAGCCTGTTCCTGCTGCTGAGAGTGCGTTTTCCAGCCTCCCTCTGCTGCTGCTCACCACCCAGCCCCTGGATACAAACGTGTTCTGCCCAGAGTCCTTCAGTGTGATCCAAGATACAGTAACTGGAGGTCTACAGCGGACATTAATGGTCAAATTCTCAATTAACAGAAAGGAAAGCATCAGCTATAAATCAGCAGATCTAATGCAGGGAATTTATGGCTGTCAGGTTTTGAGTGTGAATATTTGTTTTTGTGCCTTGATTATTATTCAGTTATCTTAATATCAGTTTGGGTATAAAACTACTATGGTTAATTTTTTTGATTTTCCAAAAGTTTTGAAGTCAACAACAGTTGTAGCTCTAAATCAGTTTGAATTTGTCATTTTCAAACAAATCCTAAAAACATATCAACTATTCCAAGTTTCCAACTTTGTGGAAATGGAAAAATTGGGAATTTTAGGAGAACAAAACAAGATACTGAAAGGCGTAAATTGAAGTTTCATCTTCCTGTTTTGTCCAATTAATCACACAAAACTCAATAACTGAGATAGTTTCCCAAATGGAAATGGAAAAACTGGTGAAAATTAAGAAGTAGGAAGATACTGAAAAATATAAACTAATTGGGTTACTTTTTAACCATGTACTCACAAAATCAATATAAAGAAACTGCACATAACAGTTTATATTGGATTTAATAGAAATTTTAAAAAGTTCAAAGTCTAATCCCCTCGTTTTTTTCCAGTTAATCACTAAAAACTCAATAACTGAGATAGTTTCCCAAGTAAAATCTCAGTGGTGAGGCTCCAGTGTTTCTGATGCTGCGCTATCCACAACTCCGTCCGACTTTTCAGGGTCCAGGAATGTGATGGACCCTGGAACTTCATCTCAAATATATTTTAAAAGAAAAATACATATTACAGTTTGAATTTATGATTAGCCTTCAACTCAATATGTGTAAACTTTTATCAAAGAAAAAATTGAAATGCTCTCTGAGTTTATCAAATATGGGAGTTTGCTCTGTTTCCTTTAAAAGTAAGTATCACTTGGTTTGGTACTAATCTTAGTGTAGAGTACTTACCTATGTATATGCAGTTCAGGTTTACTGTGAAATACAATAAAACAATTGTCAACCCTCAAAATAAGATGGCAGAAGACCAGTGTTTTTTTCTACATGTAGCATGAGGTGGCGGCTGCACAGAGGACTGTTGGAATCAGCTTCTCCACCACCACTGACATTTACACCACCAGATGCAGGAAAAGGGTCACATGCATCCTGAAGGACCCCATACACCCAGCGCACACACTTTTTGTTCCACTCCCCTCAGGTAGGAGGCCGAGGAGCATTAAGAGCAGGACCAGCAGCTTCTTCTCTGAAGTTTTAAGACTGTTGAACTCTGGTGGGACTGTAGCTATCAAATTATCAGGGGTGCCCAAACTTTTTCATACCACTGTAAAATGCATGAATTAGCTTTTCAGCATCACTCTGAGAAAGGATAGTTCTAATTTTAGAAATATTCCGCAAATGAAAAAAGCAGTCCTGCATATTTGGACATTTCCTGGTCAAAAAGATTTCTCACAGTGTTACTGGAGGCCACGGTAATGCCATCCAGATTAAGTATCTGGTTTGACACCATGTTTCTAAGATGTGTGCTGTGTTTGGTATAATGGCGGTTCGATTATTTCGCCCTGTGAGGTCATTTCAACACTTTTCTACTCGTACCCACAAACTTGAATTTGTGTCCACACAGAAGGGAAGAGTTCGATAGTCGAAGAAATTAGAGTTGTATTCACAAGACATTGCACTTGCAGCTTTTAGAGTCATACTTACATAAAAACAGTCCTAATCTGCACCATTTCTCAAATACAAATACGAATGTTAGAATTATGCACGTCTTTTTGACAGTTATCTTACTCCATAGATATAAGGAATCCAAGAGGAAAGCCAAAGCCATTGTGTCGAAGGTATATGCAGGTAGTTTAACATGAGATATGTGTACCTGTCTCAACACCGATACATATCTAGCTGTGACATGCCATTTTATAGGTGAAATTAATTTTATAGGAGAGGTTGGCACAACTGCAGGAGCAAATGGGCCAGCCATCACTGAAGCTAACTGAAGATGTGGATACATGTTGGAACAGTAGGTGTCATATGCTCCAACATGTTTATGAACTCCGAGAACCTGTCGGAGCAGCTTTGGGAGGCCTATGCACTGCGATTGTCTCACTCTCATCAGAACACTATGACATTATTGCAGAATGTTCCCATTTAATCATGGCCTTGCACAACGTGAAAGTTAGATCAGGCAGATGCGAGACTGGGATGTTTTCTGTGCCACTCAGTGAGTTTTATTTTGCATGTGGTTAATGAGAGAAGTGTGCATTTATGATGAAAGTAAGTCCATGTTATCAGAGATAGCCATATCCCTCTGTTTATGAGTTGAGTTTGTTAATGCTATGTTAAGATTAAGTTAAGCTACTGGTGGCTAGCTCCTGCACTATGATAGATAGATAGATAGATAGATAGATAGATAGATAGATAGATAGATAGATAGATAGATAGATAGATAGATAGATAGATAGATCATACCTGTCAAGTCTCCCGTTTTGGCCAGTAAACTCCCGTATTTTACCCCTCTGTCCTGCTGTCCTCCCATATTACAATTTTCCCGTAAATTTCCCGAATTTTAATATAATAATTTTTTAAAAGCATTCTTGTGCTGCTCCAAACTGAATTCTGTCGCTAACCTCGCAAGAACTGCCACCTGCAGTAGCCTGGGTGGCAGTTCTCTGGACCTCAGTTGGGCTCAGTGTTGCCAACTTGGCGACTTTGTTTTGTTTATGTTTTTCCAAAAAGTTACTAGTGACAGCAAACTCCTCCACTGTGGCCATGTTTTGTGTACATATGCCTCGTTACTGTGTGCCTTCGTACGCTTTGTCATCGCTCAGACCTCATTTCAGTCGAAGTGAGGTCTCGAGCCACTGCCCACCAACCCCCGGACCTCACTTAAACACAGAGCCTCCCCACCCGCTCCCTCCGCCCTCATCCCCAGACCTTGCTTCAGCCTTTATCAAACTTTGATACAGCTGACAGTAAGTTTTCTTACACAAGTTGGCAACAGTGGCCCAGATAAAGGTGGAGGGTTGAATGTAGCTAGCAGTCACACCCCACAGTGTTTCTGTTAAATTTGATATTATAACAGTAAACAATACAGGACAAAACTGAACTATGTAATGTGGGTTTAAGCAAAGCATTGAAGTTATTAAGTTATTTCATAAAGTTTATTTGTAGTTCTAAACATATTTTGGGTGTTTTTTTCTTCACTTTTTGTCTCACCAAAGATGTTTTTCCTCTCTCCTACAGTCTCTATTGCAACTACATCCAAATGAATAATTATGCAAATTAGACAATGACATCATATAGTGACTTCTATTTTCAGCAGGGGAAAATTTCCAGTATTTTTAAATACATAACTTGACAGGTATGAGATAGATTCTTTATTGGTCCCACAAGGGAAATTAACAGCAAAGTAACAGCTTGCTGCTGTTACAGGAAATTAAAAGCAGCAAGAAAAATACAATCTACAGTAACTAAACAAAGTGAGAGTGCCAACGATGAGTACTAAACCATACATAAAGAAACAAAAATAGATAAAATATAAAAACATAGGTAAGGAAAAGTTATATTAGGACTGATGTGCTAAATTGATGTTGTTCTCATGCAGTCTGTATGAGAAAGCTATGTGCTACTTGTGTAGCTATGTTCGTCCTGGAGTAATGAACACATATAGCTCAGACTGTATCACCGGACATTTATTGGTACACCTAATTGTGTTGAGATGCACTTATTATTTCTTTCTCTGTGTTGCAGAACCACACACACACACACAGCATAAATACGCATCTTCACATATCCTAGTATAATCAGAGCTAAGTCTGCTCAGGCCATGCTCCTCTGTAACAACCAGGAGCCCATATGTGAAGCTGCACTCCTGTCTCCTCACTTGATATGTCCTATGGGTGAAATCAATTGTATTAGTCATGCTCATCGTCCTGGCCTTGAAGTGGTGTTCTGGCTGACACTCCAGGTAGAAGGTGGGATCCAAACACCTTCAGTGCCTTACAGTCCACTATAGGGCTGCAATGGTTCATCGGTATAATCGATGAAGTTGACTACCAAAATCAGTCAATGTGGAATTTTAATGTTGTTGCATCATATTCAAAACCACATACGTGATTTTGTAACTGCAATACACCACAGGAAGATAAGGGGGCAGTATTAACTCCATTGTCTGCCAATAAAAACAATACAAATGACAAAGAAGAAAGTAACGGAACAACAGTGTTGCCAACTTAGCGACATTGTCGCTAGATTTAGCGACATTTCAGATTGCCCTAGCAAGTTTTTTTTTCCAAAAAGCGACTAGCAACAAATTTAGCAACTTTTTCCAGTGACCCCAAGAGTACATGACTGCAGGCAAGAGGGCACCGCCATACCTCAACTCTATACCAGTACTCATACCAGAAGTCTCATGACCTTCATAGCGGAAGTGAGTCTTTTTTGTGTGCTTATTACTCATGGTGCAGCCGCTGGATTTACTGAGCCCCCGACCCTGATGAAGTTATTTCATAAAGCTCATTTGTAGTTCTAACCATATATATTTTTTCTGTACTTTTTGTCTCTCTAAAGATGTTATTCCTCTCGCCTACAGCCTCAGTTACAACTGCCAATAACCAATGCAAAACAAGTGATGACATCATTTAGTGACTTCTAGCAATTTTTATGATAACCAATAGCTACTTTCCTTATTGAGGAGTTGGCAATAGTGCGGAACAATATAACCATGGTGGAACAGAGAGGAGGGTGGAGAAAATGAAAGAAAATGGAGACAGATTGTCAAAGGTGTGAGAGCATTTCACAGAAAACAAAAATAAAGTTGACTGCAGACTGTGCAAGGCAGAACTTTCCTTCCACTGCAGCATCACTGCAATGCGTGAGCATTTAAAAACCGGCACCTGGAGTGGCACCATTTCAGTTATGTTAGTTAACAAGTAAAGGACAATAGCAGCTACGTTGGCTCCTATTTTTTTTTCTCACATTAATATTAGCATTCATTCCGAATAGTAAACCTCTTCATGAAATGAATCGTCCGTAAACTTTTCAGTTGTTTTCGATGGAAAATGTTTTTGATTTAATTTGAAGCCTTATTTGAAAAGGAAAAAGCAAAGCACTAAACTGAGTAACACACAAGGGAGGGAGACTAACATTATTTGTGCTGTTGTATATTGGAATAAAAAGGTCTGAAGTACAAATTTCTTTTCCCGTATATTGCGCAATGTTTCCGCTTATGAGTTTACACGGCAGCATGTAGAAATAGAAGAGAATTGATTATGCTGTTGCACCTCAGCATGGATGAGGTCAAGATAAAAAGTTAACTGCAACAGTTTCTTGTTTTTGCAATATTTTCCTTGGTTTAAGTGAAAACTGGTGATATATTTTGTAGCAAACTGCCATAAATAAAACAGACCGAGTGCCCCAAAATGTGTTCATGTTATGTATTCCGTCATAAATTAGCAATATATTTGACTTTTTTCCTGTTTTTGCCAGTTTTATGAATTTCAGTACTTTAACCATGAAACAACACCTCAACCATTTGGCAGAGGGCTATATTTTAAAAAGTATGGAGTCAGTTAAAAAAACAGATTGTGGTTAATGCAAAAAAGAAAAAGAAAAGAAAAAAATGACTAGGCTGTTTCTTGCACAAGTGTTTTTTTCTTTCATTTTACACAGCGTTACATTTTTGGAAATGGACATGTAAAACACTAAGCTTAAAGTACAGCAAACGTGTAATATGAGCTTATTCATGTTCTTTCTGTGTAAGAATATTTCATGGGCAGAAAACACTTTGTTTCCATCCTTACCTGAGGTGTTCTTGAAGCAGAAAGGCAGTAGAAAATAACCATCAGCAACAATAATGGCGTTAAAGCCACGTCTGCAGCTCTCTCAGCTCTTCTCCTTTTTGGCTTTCTTAAAGCCCTCAGTGTCTGTTAAAATTTCCAGTCTTGAAGAACACGCCCTAAAACTGTTTTTACCTGTTGCTTGTGGCATATGTGCATGCCTAGTCTAGTTCCAGATTTTTTTGAAACTTTGTGATTTCTATTACAGTAATTGAGTAATATACTATTACAGTAATTCTGAGCTACAGCCAGGAGGTAGAGAAGGTCATCCACTGATCGGAAGGTCGGCTGATCGATTCCTGGCTGCTCTAGGCTACGTGCCAAAGTATCCTTGGGCAAGATACCAAGTTGCTCTCTGATGCAAAGCGTTGGAGTGTGAATGTGTGTGAATGTTACATAATAAAGCACTTAGCTTACTTACTGATGGAAGTGCTTGTATGAACGGGCAAATGTAACCATGTTGTATAAGCACTTTGAGTGCTCAGACAGAGTAGAAAAGCACTATATAAGAACTAGTCCATTTACCATGAACCCCATTCCCTAAATCAAATCCACAGTAGCCTAAATGAACTTCTCGAATCATGCACTCTTTTGGCCAAAACGTGAACACAGTTCTGGCGCTTAGCTACATCCGGTGCAACTCAATCACTCTTTTTTGCGAAACAGCAAACACATTCTCAGTCACTAAACACACTCCACGCGTGTTTTGCCAAACCTTAAACACAGTCACAGTCACTGAACACATTGTTGCAAACCCGTAAACACTGGTAGCAGAATGCAAACACAACATCAACACCGCTGCCAGCTGTTACACACTGCCAGTCGCAATTGAACATACATTTGTCAAATGATGTGACCAGACCAACTGGGCAGGATAAAAGTCAGTTTGGTGTGCAGGTGGCATCGCTTCTGAAATGTCTCCGTGTAAATGGGAGACCAAAACGCATCAAAACACCATTTTCATTTTGAAACTGTTTCGTGTAAACGGGGCCTAAGACGTATACAGGAGGCACTGCTTGCTGATCCAGCTGTTCGTGCAATCCTGTAGAACACCCAGGAAGGTGAGGAGATGTCCGGTGTTGTATGGCCCCAGGTTAGCATGAAGGTGGAGGACCCCCCAGTTACCACTGGCTGCACAGAGGGTGACATTGCTAGCCCACTGGCCAGGGACTCCCACATGACGCGTGAAAAGGGCGCTCCTGCCACCCGCATGTGGCCATTGTTCAATTCTGGGAAAGGGCGAGTGCACTTGGACATTGCACTGTAATGAACATGGACGATGACATGGTTTGTTTTCTCAGTGGTCCTTGTCCTCTTCCTCCTTGTCCACCACCTTTCACACGCACTCTTCCTCATCTGTCTCTCTGTGTGTCTGTCCATTGTAGATGCACATGTGCCACCAGAATTATTGTCAAGGAAATTGATTCCAAGATGGCGCCAGTGTGCACGGCGAGCCGTCTCCGTCTCCCTGGGCTCCTTTGTCTGCTGATGTTCATTCTTCTGCTGTGCTGCCCTGATGGCTCTGCTGTACTTGTTTATGATCACCTAACACTTCTGAGTCTTTGTCCAGATAAACTGCAAATATTTAAGAAATACGCCAAGAAGTCTTCCTCAATTATTAGCAGGCATACCTGAGTATACTTCACCTACCACTTACCTTTCCCCATAAGAAGCGTTCAAAAAGACGGGGAAAACGGGGAGGCATCCGCATCAAAACTTTCTAAAAAACATTCCAAAATCTGTAGGAGTGACAAATTGTCATACTATTATAGATGTGTTGCCATCTTTTCCTGCGCTCTGGCATTTGTCCAGATTCAGATGTCATCGCTGGATTCAGCCTGTTGCACCTTGTGTTCTTTCGGACCGACCAGAGGGGCTTCCTCCTGTCTGGCAGTGGGTGTGGCCCTCCAGATGCGGTACTAGCATGACCACGCTACAGATGGCTCTGTTGAACACCAGATCGCTGGCAAAGAAGACTTTCATCTTAAATGACTTTTTCACCTCCTCAGATTTGTATTTTATATTCCTAATGGAAACCTGGCTTCGACCCGATGAATTGTCTTCTTTCTCAGAACTCCTTCCCTCTGACTGCTCATTTTTTAGCTTTCCCCAGACCACTGGCAAAGGTGGAGGGTTAGCAACAGCATTTAAATCCAAATTTTGCTGCAGGCAACTGTCACCCGTCTTCTACCCCGGCTTTGAGGTGCAGCTTTTGGAACTGAACTCCTCTTCCTCAGTCCTCTGCGCACTGTTGTACCATCCACCAGGACCTTGGTGACTTACTGGGGAGTCTCATGTTAAGATATGACCATGTTTAATTGTTGCTGATTTTAACATCCATGTTTGTTGTAAGTCTGGAACCCTGGTAAAGGATTTCCTCGCCCTTATTGACTCTTTAACTCTGTGGGTGAGTGATCCAACTCATGAAAAAGGAGACACACTCAATCTTGTGCTGTCATATGGTCTGGATATCTGTGTCAATGAAATCAAGGGCTGTGGGATATCAGACCATTTTCCTGTAATTTTTCCTGCCGATGATATTCCTTCCCCTCCGTCTTTTTGTGAGGTTGAATCCAACCTCATCAATGAAGATGAACTGGTGCTCCACTGCAGCCGACTCTAGCTCAAGGACTCTGTAACACACATGACAATATCAGAAATAGACATGGAGTGGTCACTATTGTGAAGCACAATCATTATGATTACAATACTGAGACGCGTCAATTAAGCAATCACGCTGGCATAGCAGCCCCTCAGTAGTGGCCTGTAAGGTGGTGGATCAAGTCACTACAATATAGGACTTACTTGCACATAGTTATATTGCAGTTCTTTGACTCTTTCTGAATTGCGTTCAAATGGTACCCTGTAGACCTGCTTTATCCTCAGATTATTTCTGCACAAGACACAGTCCAGCATTGATAAGCGTACCCTCTCAATATTTTGAAATCTCTCATTGTTCTCTATTATTCTTCTTTGCATTTGCCGTAATGTTATGGCATTATTTTCTTGGACCATGTTCACAATTTCTGTTTCCTGTTCAGGAGACAGAAGACGTTCCCGTCCACCTTTTGTTGGTAATCTTTCAATTCTGCAATACAAATAGTAAAATACTGTAAATACTGTTTGGGAATACAGAGTAGGAATACATTTCCCAAATACTTGGAACACACTTTATTTTTACAGTCTTACAGAACAGTCCACAGGCAATACTGTACTACTGTACTCATTGAGTATAGTTTTCTAGTGAGGGTAGATTTCTTAGCTATTCTTATTTCGGAAAGTCCGGATGATGGATGCTACAGTGTACCTGCTCAAACTTGGCTGTACTCAGCTTCCCTCATTGTTAGACCATGGTTGACCACATGGTCAACCAAAGTGGCTTTGATCTCATCAGAGATTACGGTCCTTGGCCTTCCTCATCCCCGTCCTCCTCCTCTTACTCTCACGCCTCTGGCTCTGGCTCTGCCTCTGTTTCCAAAGTTAGCATCCATTGCTCCAAAACAGAAGAGCTCACCTGTTGCCCTTTTATGCTAAAGCTCTGATTGATAATTGTAAGACAGTGTGGCAGGTGGTTTGCCCATGTGATGTGTCAGTGTGGATAGTAGGCCAATTAACTTAGAATTTTGAATGACAGTGTGCTCCTTGTGAAAACAAGAGATTTTCTTTATGAAAATTGTGCCAAATGCAGAAAATTGTGTGTAGTGTTTTGAAAAAAGTGTGTTTTAGAACTGCAATTTCAGTGTAAAGCAGGAATTGTGTTTGCAGTTTAGCAGAATTGGTTCAGGGGGTTGGTGCATGAGTTACATGCTGTGGTCATTGTGTCTCCAGTACCACTATTTGTGTGTAAACAACCAAGAAAAACTGTAATCATAGCCATAGTAAATTATCTTGCGGGCTGAATATAATTATCTTGAGTTTGACACGTGTGCTCTAATGTGTTCAGGTTTTGGATTGCTAATTGTACAAATAAGACAAATGAGCAATTGCAAGGGGCAATAAATCTCTATTTTTTGCTCTGTTTCACATGCAAATAAAGCAACTTTCACCTGCTCCCTTATTACAAGGGTTCACCGCAGCAGACAGCTGTGTGATGATCCCTTGTGAATCTGATTAGAATTACAATCAAACAACCCCCCTATGAGCAAATACTTGGTGACAGTGGGAAGGAAAACCTCAGTTTTAACAGGAAGATACCTTTGGCAAAACCAGGCTCAGGGAGAACTTTAAAATAACAGTTAAGAATCAGTTAAAAATGTTAAAATGCTCAGTGTCATAGTAAAAACAGTAATTACTTCCTTTGGCTGTTGAGCTTTACTTGGAAGAATCCAATCTGGATGTTTCTGTACGACTGGATTTCAACATTGATTTTTTGCTGGATCTCCATGAATCAGATAGTAAAAGACTAATTTTATTGCTCTTTGTAACCTGATGACACTTCAGCATATTGGACAGTTGTCTCTGGCATTGAGATGATCCAAAGTAGTAGAGCAGGGGATCCAGGAGGCAGTTCAGACTTCCCAAACTCAGAAACACTAGATAGAGTAAGCAAGACCCTAACTGAACCAAGCAGACATACACACC
>JAMQGT020005320.1:0-11954 GCA_024447675.2 Pterophyllum scalare
GAAAGTGGGTGGATGAAGAGGGAAGAGGCAGCGGATTGGAGTGTGTGTAAAAATGTATGACCCTAACTCCTGAACTGAAGTTTTAAACTATTTCTGGTTGTCGGTGTTATTCTAACCATGTATTCTAACTTTGTCATTTCTAAGATTTATGAGCGTGGTGAGCGCGTTAACAGACCACACACACACGAGCAATCAGACAGGTTTAAACAAGCCAGGATTTTAGCCAGATCATCTAAACCACTTATATGAGGTTAAACCAAAATTATAATATGCAAGTGGCGAGGGAAATACAGCAGGTCAAAGTAGAACAAAGACAATGATCTGTACGTGTGTGGTGAATGTTTACTACACACATTTCTAAAACCTGTCAGACTGCGTGTTTCGCTTCTCATAAAAAAAAACAAGATTTGGTGATAACAGATTTATTATTATCTGTAGCATTAAAAATGATGCAATGGAGATTATTCTCTCTCTCTTAATTATCTGCCAGGAAAATATGGCATGAGAGCCAGCTTTCGAGGTAGCTTAGCTTGGCATAAAGACGGAAAAGAATAGGCCACTGCTAGCCTGACTCTATGCAACAAAATTAACATAAACAATAAAACTCTATCATGTGGGTAAGTGAGCTTTTGGGTGCTGGTAAGCAGACTGGCTAGATAGCAGAAAATGAGAATGGTATCAATAATCTCATCTATGAGCAACAAAGCAAATGAGTACAGTTCCCAAAAATGTCCCAAAATGCTAATAACTAATAATTATTCATGATTTCAGACATACACACTCACACAGGCTCTGATGGAAGAATAAAACTGACACCTCTAACATCTGTTGTGGTACTAAAAAAAACCCAAACTCTAATGAAGAAACAAAACATGAGGCAACACTCGCATGGCAAGACCAAAATAGCTGAACTTCCTGCAGAGCAACAGTCATACAACACCAACGTATGCTGCATGATAGAATGGAATTAAGAAAAGTGCACAGCAACAAGACACAACAGTTTCAGATTACGGCCTCCTTTCCCCTCCTAAACCCCCGAATGTAATCCCCAGATCGACATGTGCTTACTGGGGCGCTGTCTCACTCAAGGGCACACCAACTGGCATGGCTCACATGGGTAACAGCCTTAGTTGGAAGTGAAAGAATACTAGTTTGGGTAATCTGATCCCTACAGTTTGGTGTGGATGTTCACAGGGATGCCGTGAGCACTCTATTCAGCTCTCACTGCATAAATTGTACGACAGTCCCTTGATTTATATAACGCCTTGTGGTCACTGTAACAGCTGGGAGAGTATTACTGGTGTCTGCCCAGAATATCCCTGAAACTTCATCCCATATTCCACACAGATACTGCACGAGCTCTCATTTCCCCTCTCTAAAGCTTAGCTTAATTTATCAATTTACTGTGTCTTTGCTTGAGAATATTTTGTTTACGTGCCTGAACTGAGCCATGGCAGTGTGGCCACACAGAGACCGCCGCAGGGCCAAGCATAAAGATGGCATTACAGCGGCGCTTATTGGATTGTCCTAATTGTCTTTGGGATTGAGACTTGATGAGGTCTGAGGAAAAGGCAGGACAAGCTGCTGTTCCTAAAGGTGGAAAATCTCATAAGATCCACACAGCCTGACACATATAGCTTAATGGCAGAAAAACACGGTATCAAAAAAAGTGATTTAAAACTATCAATGGTTCATAAAGTGAGTTGTGAAGCGCTTTAACCCTTACGTAATTCCTGCAGAAGCCACTTTATGCAGGTTTTTTTTACATCTGTGCAATATTATTATTCAGTTTTCACCACTCTAAATACATCACACAGCATTACATCCCTAATCTGTGAGTTTTACTTCTGAATATAGAACAGGGTGTAGTACAGATGTCAGTTTGTGTGGCAAAACGTTTTGACTTTAAAGTTGCAATAAGTGCAAATTTGATTTTGTTTGGCCACGAGAAAGGAACTGTGAGCACAATGTTAATACAAATGTCACAGTACTAGTTTGCATATTGAGCAACAGCAAACTGAGCAAATCCAAATCTGCTGTCTAATGACAATTTTGCATACTTCTATTCAGAAATGCACATAATATGCGCCTGTTTTGATTGGGCAAACAGGCACATTTATTGCTTAAACATATCTGCATATACTTCACAATGCTGTGGTTAAAGAATAATGACACCTTCAGTGTTTAGTGGTTCCCCGTAGGGCCACTTGAATAGGCAAGTGGCTGGGGGTAGGCATCCAATGGGACCCTGTTTTTTTTTTTTTTTTGGACTCTCTCCTTATTTCCAGTCTGTCCACTGCTGTCCAATAAAGTGCTAAAATGTGGTGGGGGGAGAAAACATATTGGACTGGCTGCCTGTAAGCCTTGCTTTCACTACACAATTCTGTCAGCCACAAAGTGGAAAACCCCAATTGCATAATCAAAAACAGTAAAAAGACAATACTTTTGTTTCCATTAGTAGGTATCGTGTCCTATACAGCAAACAAAAACAACAACAAAAAAAGAAATCTCTTATTGGAGATGGCAAAAAACACCCAGAGCGAGGGTGGTTGAAAAAGTCCTTTACCTCTTGAAGAATGTAAGCACTCGGGTACGGACAGAGATTTTTGTACTCTGTTGGGTTTAATTCACCTCTGTCAATGCAATTATACATCATATACAAATGTGGATAAAAAAAAAAATTAAGACACAATAAACACTATAATCTTTTGATGACAAGTTTCATTTTTAGCATCCTCATCATGAAAAAACTTGTTCCTGAATGAATGAATTGCTTTTGTGCTCATGAAAAGATCATCTCGCCGGTGAGAGCAAACACACAGAAAGATTAGTGTACTACTGAATATGAATTCCTAGTCAGGTCCAAACATGGCAACCATAACAACGGGGCTTGCCCGCCGGCCTTTCTTACGGTGGTGTTGACAGTGGTGCCCAAACCGCTCTCTCCCTCAGAAGATGATCTCACAGTAGGAAGGACCAATAAGTTATTTCAACAGATATGGAAACCCGAGACTAAAAGACGTGAAACAGATATCACTGCAGATTATATTTTATTAGCACGAGCATGTTCGGTATGGTTGTGAGTCAAAGTTATCTTAGGAAATGAAACGTGCTCTGTGACTGGTGTATTTCTAGACGCACATGGTGCCAAATTCAGCAGATAGTTGTCTGAGCCCCCCTGCTGTACTCTTGGAATAAGAGAATTAGAAATCAGACCAGATCTGAAGCAAGACGCAAGGTTGTGTCTACAAACCAGTACGGGCAAAGAAACACTCAGTCTCTGCCACGATCTGACTGGAACATACCACACATATGCACACACACAATGCCTTTATGCTTCTATTAACATTTAGCACACTTATAATATTGTAGGAGCAGCTGCAGTCCGGACCAGAAGGCCTGAGGGGATGAAGGTTAACGAGAAAGACAGAGAGAGGGAGAAGGAGCAATGACTCGCTCTATGTAACGGGAAAATAATTTGATAACCATAATGGGTCAAATCAACTTGAAACATATTCACACACTTCTTAAGAGCATCAAAAATTTTAAAAAGGGGTTGATGAACAATATTTGCTACTTATGGTTGACTTGAATGTTACTCAAACCTTAAAGCAAATACGTTGTCATTTAGTGATCGTTTTGAAAAAGGGAAAAAACAAAACAAAAAGAAGCTCCAACCAGGCAGCTTTATAAGCATCACCCCAGATTTAGATTGTCTAAGTGCTCTGGAATTGAAGGGAAAACTGTGAGAAAGCTTTTGTCCAGCCAACCAAAATGGTTACCAGACAGGCATGTACTCAAAAGTACTTCCAACACCTAAAAGGAGAAATTCTATCTGTTTCACTGTTTTTCTAACACCACAGACCAATTAATGTATTTTATAATTACATCACTTAATGCAGCAGTGTTGCAGAAAATTTCACTGCATACGTGTAGCCCTATCCCGATTTTCAGACATGTGTGCGTGCCTTCACAGAACTTGATCTTTGTCGTACAGCAGTGCCAGCGCCATCATTGCCATGCAAGCTTAATCCCTTGGCATTACACTGACCCTGATCTGATTCTCTGGCGATGGTGCTTTTCTGAGTTTTAAATGATCTATTACCTTAATTTTACTTCAGTTTGTAGCATGACCATAATTCACCTTGCTTAAAATGCTTAGTGATATTCTTTCACTGGAAAGTAAAACACTTCTGCAAAGGCTCTATGAATATTCCCAGCATTTACACCTCTTACTCACAATATAAACAATCCAGCATTAGTTCAACAGCCCTGATGTTGAACATCAGCAACAGCAGATTTGTTGCCTTAAACAAACAAGAAAGTGATTTCTAAATACAAAATGATCTTTTTAAAATATCTTCAAAAAAATTGCAACAATTTGCATTCCACTAATATAAAAGGAAAAAAAAGGAAATTTAGAATAAAACAGCCTATTTAATGACAACAAGGAATGGCTGTTTTGGGTGTGCTGACAGTAATTTTTGTTATAGAGCAACTAAAAAAATATGTAGATGTATCAGCAGGATTCATTTAAAGGAGCATTCCAGCAATTTAAAAAAAATCACTCAGGGCAGCAGAGGTCAGAATATCATGTCTTTGACTCCATAAAAGAAGCACTTTCTGTGCAGTTCTATGGTAACATGTATTACACCCTCCCTGGTAAGTTGTTTCAAAACAGGTCATGAGTGTCTTTCAGATATTAGTCTCTCAATGTGCTTATTTTCCTGTCGAAAGTAAGAAAGGCATAATGGTTTATAATGGCTGGAAATACCGTACCGTGGTGAAATAAACTGACCCTTATGTTTAGAGAAAATCATTTCTGAGAGAAAGGAGAAAATAGTTATTTACAATATGAGGGAATAAAACACGGAGGCCAGTGGAAAATCTGCCGATTTGTAACTGCAGAGTGTTGAAAGAAACGTTTGAAAATCTCTGATAAAAGCCAACTCTGTTACTTCCTAAACAGATCAATGTGTTGACAAACATCATCTAATCGGAGTACTGATGTTTTCCAACTGTAAACGCCGATAAGCACATCCCTGTCCGTGTGCGGGGAAGTGTGCACAGCTCTCTCGCTGTTAGCAGGCTCGACAGCAACACTGCAAGTCCAGTGTCTGACTGGCTGAGTTTTAATCCTGCAGATTAATACTAATGCCATGGCAAAGAAGGCAGATTGACGATTAAAATGTCACTGGATAACCTCTCTGCAACCCAAACAGAAACAGCTCCAAATACACAGACCGTTATATCACTCCTAGTACCTGGTACTGGACGACTCCACTGCATCTCCCTCGCAGGGCAGAGACTGAGAGGCTTGGACAGGAAGAGGCCCGGGAGCCCAACAGAGTGGAGGAAGAGCAACAGCACGAGGACTTCCAGTGTACACTGAAAGGCTAGCTAGACCTCCAAAGGCCCACCTTTCTCATCAGATTTTTGCTTAATTTTTATATTTTATTGTTCTACTCTTGATCTCCCTTTCAGTCTTTTAGATTTGTAAAATATATGGGCTTACAAGAATCGAAACTCAAGCTAAATGATGGGAAATTTATATTTCTATTCAAATGAATGGATGTCAGATGGGATTTATATTGACCATCATTTTGCTGTCCTCTCATGCATTTTATTAAACTAGAATAGGGCAGTAAATATCAATTATGAAAAAAATACATAGTTAACCTTGAGTTCCTAATATAGCTATTAAATGGCAACGGGTTGCCAGGTTTGCAGTGGTTTATGCCTGGGTAGCCAACAGTATATTTTATTATCTGCCAGTCTAATTATGAAAGGAGATAACATCTGTAAAGATCTGAGTTGGTGCCATGTGCTTGTGCTTTCATCCAGATTAGTCTCATGTTGTGCAACATCCAATTTCAAATCCATGCACATGGTTGCCATACTGGTTCCCTCAGTGGCTAGTTATTATGCTAGATATTTCAATTATTTATTCTTTAATTTATTCTGTTTCAGCATCTAGTGAGCATCATCTCCTCTGCTATTCTGGCCTTAAGGCGCACATCGTTTCTGTTACTACCATCAAGTTGCCAGTTATTTATTTCATACAGTAATATCACAACCTCCTCAGATCTCCTCAGTCCTGCAGACCTGGCCATCTTAATAACACCCTGTGTGTGTGTGTGTGTGTGTGTGTGTGTGTGTGTATATATATATATATATATATATATATATATATATCCTTCCATACTGCAATGCCCAACTAACAAGAACCCAGTTTACTTTTACTTTTTAAAAACTGAATCCTTAAGAATGCTTTTGAGGGTCTTCCAAGCTGGGCGGTTATCATAGATTTGACCCAAAGCCTGGGTTCTGCTTCAGCACTCATACGTTTCATCTTCATTCAACAATTCACCAGGATCTTTGCTGTGGAAATAATTTAATACCTGAGAAAGAAAACCCAACAGTACAGTTACCCACAGCTAATTTAAAGGGCAAGCTGATCATTAAACATGGTGTAACCAATGAGCCATTGAGGGGCTCGTCATTTTTCAAAATTTTAAAGTAGCCCACCGGTCAGCTGAAGAGCGACTTGCAGCGCCGTGCCTTCACGGTAACCCGAGCCACATGCCCCCCTGATCAGGCAGTGGAGAGGAGGGCAGGTGGCAGGTTTATTTGGAAAGATGAAAATGGGATGAATACCAGAGGTTAAGAGGTGTGAGGGGTAGGAAGGGGGACTGGGGGGAGGGGGGTGCAGAGGAGGATTTGGGGGAGGAGGCCATAAAAGTTGTGAGAGGGCGAGGTGAAGTTAGGGTCACTGCTCACCCAGGGTCCCATGAGATGTCATTTCACCAACACACAGTATACATCCTGAGAAAATGCTCAGGAGCTAATTGGCTGAACTGAAGTAATAAATCCTGCTGAAATTTATAGATACCATTTGAGGTCATTTAGTTGAAATGCAGCCTTCCTGGTCACCAGGTTAGAAAACCTAATCTTTGTTCCACCAATGTTGTTTCTATCTAAACAATGAAACACTATTAAAGACACTGGATGGGAATTTTAAAGGCATTCTTTTTAATTATCTTTGAACTTGAAATTTAGCCTGCAAGCCCAACAGTGTGTCTTTTGTGACTTCAGCGCTACATATGAGGCATTTTTCCAATGCAAAAGAAACACACAACCAGCAAGCTGCACCATCTGAAAGGTGCTAATGGGCCCAATTCAAATAGACGGGAAATGCTGAGAAAAAAAAAGAACTCCCATTAACGAGCAATAAGGAGCCTTGACGTAACTGAAGAGAGCGACTCCAGATGGGGGGGGGGGACAAAACAGAAAGAAAAAACACAAGAAAGCCAGTCGGTTTTATACTTATTCAACCAATTAACTGTCAACCTACTTTCGAAACAACACCAGGAGTTATGGCCTCTGAAAATGTTCTGCTCTTGCTGGCAGACTAACAATCTGGCTCAAATGTACAACGACCTCACAGTGTGAGTGTGTGTATACAGTAATATTTGACAGAGATCAAATAGCATTTCACTTGTTTCCACTTGTTAGAGGAACTGTCTGTAAGGGAAATAGGGGATAAAACACCCACAACATCCGTTCCTAAGATCACACATTCCATCCTTAAACACTGGTTTTGTGTCCCTCCTCCATTCATAGGAAAACATATCTGCTTACAGAAGTAATTAGGTGAGAGGGCTCGAGCTGAGCAGCTTCCATAAAATGAATATGAGCTCTCTAAAATGGAGGACTGAAGGGGCTGGGTGGTGGACCGCAGCACCTCATGAATTCTGCGTTTTGTCGTCTGTTTCTTCACTCTGAAAAATTCTTGGAAATGTCTTTTCCTGGATCATTTTATTGCACAAGAGCCTGTGTTTTTCTCCATGGCAACCACATAACAGTAGAGCCCATAAGCTCTGACTCAACAAACAGAACTCCACAAAATACCCATTTCAGCGCCAGGGTTTTCCCCCCTCGCCCAGCTTTCCTGCAAAACCCTGCCTGGGACAGCTTTAAAACAGAGGCCAAATGATCGCACTGACCATGAATGAAGGCACATGCTGGGATTAATCAGGGCAAACATGTGACATAAGCTGCAGAGGGTATGTGCGGGGAAGCAGTCTCGCAGGCTCCTGATGAGCCTCAGGTGTTGCATTGGTTCCGGCTTTTTTTGTGGACCGGAGCCATGGCAAGTAGGAAAGGCAGCAGCTGGGTTAACCTGCAGGAGTCCTGCTTAAAGCAGCAGCAGGTTCAGAACAAATGCACCAAACAGAGCATTACATAAAAGTCTGTCTCTCTCTTGGTGGGCTGAGCTGGAAGGACGCAGGCGCTCTGTGGTCCTAATGTAGCCGCTAAAGGGGAGGCAAGCTAGGGATTAGTGTTGCAGTCAGGCACAGGCCTGAGTGGAGGGCATGATGTATGTAAGTATGTAATCTGCATGGCCTTTCCCCAAACAGCAAATCTCTGAGTCGTGAGGTACTGCAGTGCTGCAAACAGTCCTGTGAAAACTGCCAACGTGTGTTATGAACAACGCTGAAACTCTGCTGTTCACAGTCCTGTCAGTCCTGTATTCAAGCTTTAAGAAACCACATCTTTTTAAATGAATTCCACTTCATCTACTGTAAAGACAAAGTTATTCGAAGGAGACACTGTCCTCCCACCATCTGTCCTTGAATCATACTCATCATTTAGCACGCCAGATGAGGATTTAGTGCTCTGCTTTCTCATTGGTGAACCATCAACCTTCATGTCTTGACTAGTTAAGGCCATTCCTAAGAAAACAGGACATGTCTGCTAAATTGTAACTCAAGACAACCGTGAGCTAGGCCACAGTTTCAGCTGCTGTCAAGCAGCTGTAAGGCCATGCACATGTGTGGTTTCTCTCCGTCTTGCAAGTCTTTCAGAGGCTTCACCCTTGCGAAAACTCCAAATCAAACAAAATTATCCTTTATTTGTTGCATATAAGGTCATTGCAAAGGGGCATGGGAGGCTGCCAACTTTTCTGTTTGGTTCTCCCATACTCCCCGTTTACCTTGTAGTGAACACAGAGGAGTATGCCACAGGGAGGGGAGGCCCTACACAGGAACTCAATAATAACTTTCAGCAGTCTAGCCAGGAGGCTGGAAGCCCAGACTGCGGCTGTTCCCTCCTGTCCTCATACCTCCCTCCACATAGCCCCACGCTCCTCCCTTTACCCCCCTCCTCCTGCTGGCCTGTGTCTGCTCCACAGGACTGATGCATTCTGCAGACAGGCCAGCGCTCTTAAAGAGACACAGGCCACATTTTTATCCCCTGAATCACTGCAGTGGACGGAACCACTAAAGAAAGAGCAGAGTCCCTCATTTCCAGCCTCTCAATCAAGAGCCAGTGCTTTATTTCACTCCTTTTCTTAATGCTCAAGACGCTTGCATGACGCAAAATGCGAGCCAATAAATAGGCCAAAGTATGCTGAGAGGCTCTCTGTGAATCTGTGAGCTGGATTCTTTGACTGCGCCTGCCTTTGAAGGTGCCTTTGATGCTTTCTTTAAAGTTTGGCAAATGATCTTGGCATTGGGAGTATATTTAAGATCATTGTCATGATAATTTTTGGAGACACTTCAATAAATCTAACAGTGAGGACTTTGTAATTACAGTAATACCACTGAGGGCAGTGGTTTATAAATTGCATCTATTATACTATCATTATTATTATTATTACTACTATAACGGTGTCTGCCTTAGAGGGCACAGGTTTGACTACAACACGCAATTCAAAATCACTGATTCATAATCATTTTTGACTTTATTTTGGCTAACTGATTAATCATTGGTATAAAACCAACATTAAATACCCGTCCACTGCCTGTGATGCTCAAGAAGGACAAGAACCATGATCTCTGCTTGAAAAATTACCTGAACGAATAATCAGAATTTATATTTGAATAAACAGTCTGCAATGCATCTCCTATTGACCCGCTAATTGATTAATCTCATAGCGAGTGCAGCCCTAATACAGATAAAAAGCTGCTTTAATTCGGCATCTACCTCTGTGTTTATTCGCATCACTCAACCTACAATAGGAAGCCGAGAGCTTGTCCACCACGTGCGAAACGCGGCTGACAAACACTCTCCTTAATGAAGTAAGAAAGCAGTACTTTAACTTGACGGTGTCGCCATCGCTTTTAACTTGATAAAATGAAAATCCCTACCTTTTCCTCCTATTTTATGAACTGAACAAAGCATAAACAGTTTGTGTGCACGGCCAGCGTGTGAGCTTTATACCACGGCAAGGAAACGATTAAAAATTTAATAGAGCTGAGTGACACAGAAACCTACAAGGGCGTGCCTGCCAAACACGCTCTCATTCTTTCGCTGTCAGCACTTTTCTTGTCTTCATATACAGACTGCAAGAAGCAGCAGAGGGTCTGAAAACCCAGTGCCAGACTGGTGAGAGAAAGAGGTCAATATAAATAATTTATATTATAAGCAAATTGATTTTTACTCCTTTTAATTAGTGGGTTCATATTATGTATGCGCATATTGTGACATGGGAGGGTTTTGTAAGGTTAACATAAGTAATAACAGAGTGGCATATCCCTCCATTAGTTAAATATCTTAAAAGGGGCTAAAGGGTTAACACATCTCAGCTGCAGCATAAAAACAAATGAAATCTCTATGGGAGGTATCAGTGCCAGAGTCAGCAAAGCTGCACAGTCCTCTGCAATGATAACCCCATTCTGGAAAACCTATAAGGCTGGGAATCCAGCTCTCAGATGGAGCAGACCGCTCCAGCTCGGGCTCTTAAAAACTGGGAAAGAAATCATAACTGAGAGTCTCTGGAGTGTCTTCTTCCCTGAAGTCTCCATGAGAATCCCACTCTCCTTGAGCTCCAGTGTTTTCAAGGCTTAACAATGTTGTTATTGCCACTTAAGTCAAATGTGCAAACAAAATAAAGCCACCACCTGACAACAAGGCGGTTTCAGGACAAAGGGAGAGAGCCTGGATCCGTATTCGTACAAAACAACTTACTGTTCGTTACTCTGTGGCGAGCAGGGTGCTTTGAGAGGGTGACGCATACCCAAACAACACCAAGCCATTGAATCACCCGTGTTTACGCAGCCACATAATTCTCCACCATCTGCAGGGCTTCGGTCTGATCTTCTGTGTAGCATAATAAGCTAACAGACTTGCTGAGTATAGTCTTCTGAAACACTTTAAAAATACAGCAAGCTCATAAAACAAAACACAGACGCCTTGCCCAGAATATATCTCTGTTCACGGCACTGATGGCAACTTCACGGTGACGTCCTCTCCTTTGCCCTCCTCACCTCCTCCACCTTACCAGGCAGATGCGAGATGAGAAAAAGGCAATGAACTTCTGACCTGTCATTCAGACTGCGGGGGAAGCTTTGCAGCTTGAGGGCAACCAGAGTCCACCATCCACTCTTGTCTCTCTTTGCCTCAATGTCTCAACCTACCATCTCATAAAGCCCCACTAAAAACCTTCTGCTCCCCCTTTTATGGCTGCCAGATGGTGGGGAGGCCTCCTTGCCTCTGGACTTGCCTCTCTAGTCTAGTAAAACCAGTTGACCTCGGTAACATAACAACTGCTATTTATGAAAAGGCTTGGAAGAAAACACACAAACATCCTGCCACCCAAACAATCAAATGCCATCTCATCTCCCAAAGAGCCCTTTAACAAGATGAGATATGTCTGGATCTGCACCCTTGCACCAGGAAGGCGGTGAAGTCCAGATGGAGAGACTACACCCAGGTACAGGGTTTTTTTTCTTCCTTTTTTCTGTGAAGGATTTTTATTTGCGTGTCTTGGGTGTGAGCGCAGGACTTTGGCAGCGTCTAAAATTCTCCCTGAGAAACGGGGAAGCAAAACAAACAGAGCCGTCTGCATTCAGGTCGGAGCTGAACCGCAGAACCACAGTCTGGCCTGCGGTTCACAACATTCTGTTCCAGCACTGACTTCACCTAAAACAAACACTCTCAACACCCGTCCA
>JAMQGT020005321.1:0-11509 GCA_024447675.2 Pterophyllum scalare
GCCACCGCAGTCGTGTTAACGAAGGACTGAGGAGGTGTTGGGTTTCTTAGAAATACCTACGAGAAACCCAGATCAGACATTTAGGACAGGAGATTTCGAGGCCAGGCAGGCATTAATTTCCACTCACACTTGTGTAACTCTGCTTTCACTTCTTCCCTGCTTTATGTTAAACATGACCAAAGATTCAGATCACGAGGACAGGGTTTGTATGAGCGATCCCTGTGAACCAAAACTCTGGCTTCAAACACTACGCTTGTTTGGGGTTTTTGGATTCTTGGCTCTGTGTGATGTCATAGAGAGGGGATATCCCTAATATGATTGTCTCAGAAGCCACACCCACCTCTTAAGATAGTGTGTGTGTGTGTGTGTGTGTGTGTGTGAGGAACAGCCAAGAAAAGGGGGAGGAGCTAAAGCTCAGTATAAGAAATGTGTATGTCCTGTAAAATGTCAGGAAATCATCATGAAACACTTTGAGCACTCTTTGGATGTCTGCAGTCTACCACGCTCTGTACCTGGAGGAGCTGACGCTGATGGACCTGTCTGAGAGGATCGCTGCTCTGTACAACATCACCCCTCAGCAGATCTCTCACATCTACAGACAGAAGCCCTCCGGGATCCACGTCTTAGTCTCTGATGAGGTAAAAATATGTCCGGCACTGATCAGTACGCAGGGACATCTGCATATGATTGTGTAGGTTCTGTAGGCGAGGGGTAAAGTTTGGGGAAAGGAAGCCTTCTGATTTCCATCTGTGAGGCTTTGATTACATGCAGGTTAAAGGTCACTGAGATGAGGAAGAGAGAATGCCTGCTTTGACATGAGCAGCTGGTTTATAAAAATGTATCTGCATTCTTAAACCTGACAGTTGGAGCAGGAAGTCTCCACTGTTAGCCTGAAACAGCGACCATCAGTGGACACTAACCTTTCTCCCACGACCTCACGGACTTTATGTTTGTACGTCTGTTTGTTTCAGATGGTGCAGAACCTCAGGGAGGAAAGCAGTTTCATCATCAGCACCATACGAGGTACATCTCACCTGCACACCTGTTTCCAAGAACGTTAGGCTGCTGTGGCGAAGCAGAACGCACTCGTGTTCACAAACGTGTTCAATACATAAATACCGAATACATTTATAAATAAACTACAACCACGAAGAACGCTGAAAACTCTCTGAGGCAAGCAGCACATTTAAAGTAAACTGGAGCAGAGCCTTCAGGAGGAACATCTCGTCACATTCAACAGTGTAAGAATGATGTTCCTCAGTGTAGGAACATTACAGATTTTATGATCCAAGCAGCATCATCAGAAGATTCAAAGAAGCTGGAGAAATCCCTGAAACCAGTTCAGCCCAAAGACTCTGTTTCTGCTGCAGGAGCTCATGCAGTACACACTGCTGGATGCACTGCATGAACTCTGTAATAGGCAAGACCCTCCCTGCAGGGAAGTCCTCTGGATGGCAGCGTGTTGCTCCTCAAAAAAAGGTGATACAGCAACTGAAGAGGGAAAAGCTGTGATTACGCAGAGATCCCAGAGGGCGAGTGTTTCATAGGTAACGATGCAGGTGAGTTCAGCAGGAAGAAGAACTTATCTCAGTGCTGCATGCAAAGAAAGGATTTCTGCGCCTGTGGTGAACAAAGAAATCACATGGATGCTCAGAGGATGAGGCTAAAACCAGCGCTGAGTGTCCATCTCTGCAGAGTGACTTTTCCAGGTCTGCTGCCTTCAGACGGTCCGTTTTCTGGGAAGGTCTCGGTTGTTTCAGGGCGATGATCCCAAACGGCTCTGTGAGTGAAGCTTCCGCCGGGGCTAACCCAGCCGGAGCAGCTGATGTCCTGCAGCAGGGGTAGGAAACTTCCAGAGAAGAGCCGACACAGCTCAGCGGGAATCAGCTTCTCCAAAATTTGTTGCTGACATCAAATTGAAACTGAAAAATCTAATTTTTCAGTTTCTGCATTTGCTGCTTTATTTGTAGTTCAAACCACAGTTGCAGTGCTTTGCAAACATGTACCCGGGGGGGGGGCAGTTTTTGGTCTGTCACATTTACAGCAGATGTGCATGAGAGATGCCCCCCGATCAGCTGAGTACATTATTGCTATAATTGGGTCAAGGTCAGAGGTCGTGATTTTCTGGAAACCTCATGAACACGATAACCGGAGAACGATACAGATGCATCGACTGAACATCTCTGACGGGTTCAAGTCTCGGCGACCTTGATCCCAAAGCAAAGGTCAAAGGAAAATTCTGGGCGTGGGCAGTAGGACCCGAGTTATCTGTGATTCGGTGTTTGCAGAGCGGCACGTTTGTGACACGGACGACGTCTGCGGGGGCGGGTTCGTGCTTTCGTGCGGCCACAGCACGCTAACGCTTTTCTCAGTGATCTTCAGCTGGACTCGTTTCAATAAGCTGTAACTGAATCTTTGTGTTAACAGATGAACACGCTGACGGCTGCCACGTCGTGTTACGATGACCTGCAGGGCGCCGCGGCTGTACACGCTGTAAATATTAACAACAGGAGCTTTAATAAGATTTGGATGAAAGCGGAAACGGTCGTCAGCTCTGAGTTTGCTGCTGATTTTGCGCTTTAATGTTTGTGTTTGTACAGATTTGTTCAGTTACTGATTCGTTGATGTTGTGATTAATTACAGCTGCATTAATCTTTAACGTGCACGTTTTTGTATGCTGTAAATTCAAGTGAGTGACTGATGATAATAAAGCAGAATAAATGAACGTCATGCAGCCAAACTGAGAGGATCAAAGAACAAATGATGCTGTTTAAGGAGGGGGCTGATCTGATGCTCAGTGTGTCCTGGGTGAAGTGGGCGAACACGCTGCTGTGACACATCCGGGTGTTTGAGCCCAGCCCCACGCTGCCCGATGGTTAAAGTTTGAATCAGGCTGCAGTGTGCGGCACATGTGACCCAGTACCCAGGAGTCCTTACAGTTAAAATCCTCCAAGTGTTGCATGTTTTTCTTGTTGTTGCTGTTCATCCATGCACACAGATTTGCTCTGAGTCGGCCTGTAGCAGGTCTGCCTCCCCCTGAATATTACCAAAGCTGCTGGAGACCACACTGAGGAAACAACCTCTGCAGCCATATTACGTCCAACAAGCACAAACGGGTTACAAAACAATCACTTCTAAAGAAAACGTGTAATTGTGTTTTAAGGAGAGCCGTCTCTTTAAGAGGTCGTCTGATGTGACCTCTAATGTCCACATAAGGTTCATATTTCAGCCTGAAGGAAGACGAGCTTTGATGGTATCGTTTCTAAAGTCAGCTCTGATTTAATTTAAACACTCTATGATGGAGTCAGGTGGAGTAAAGGTGGTGCAAAATGCTTCACTAGCTTTTCTGTGAGCTTGGAAACAGCCTGTGTGTGGAGGCGCTGGACTCATTAAGGCTGCTGTGTTTGTGTTATTACACATAAATGCCATAAATCTGGACAAATACCCACACTGTAACAAAAATAATTAATATAAGACTGAAATTTATTACAATTGAATTAAAAATAATAAAAGACCTCTGGACAAGATCAGGATACAGGGATGAAAGTGAAAGGTCACTTGACCTCTGTGGACCGGCTGAAATATGCTAAATATTTTAAATATCCTACATGCTCTTTGGATCATCGTGCCGCTGTGTTCCTAACTCCAGGAGTTTGGACATTTTTCCATCCCCGCCTTAAACTCAGCACCGCGGCTGCTCTGGAATCTCCTCCTGTTTCAGACTCAGGTTGTAAACGTGACTCAGGATCACAGACAGCAGAGGTCCTCAGAACCTCGAGGCTCACGCTATCAGCAGCTTGGCTCTGGTGTGGTTCCTCCAGCCGTCTCCTAACTCAGCCAGAGGTCTCGGCCGAGCAGGGGGTCCTCTACTTGGCAGGAAGAAGGGGAGAAGGGCAGAATCACTGAAGGCAGTGAGGGTGTCCGGAGATCTGTGAAGAAACTCTGGAAAAGGTATTTCTGGAGTCTGGAATGAGCTTTAAAGGATTCACAGTGCCTTTGACTAGTATGAGCTGCTGTCTTGATTTTATTTATTTTTTAGGATAAACTGTATTTTATTATTATTTATGTACATTTTTTAATTACCTTTTTAAATTTTATCGTCTCTTGTCCTGATGTGTTTTATGTGCAGCACTTTGGTCAGTGGTTACTGTTTTCTTGTAAAGTGCTTTATAAATAAACGTGGCCTGGATCATCATCCTCACTGTTCATGCTTATGGATCTGCTTTTCATCCCCTCCCCTCTCCTTCCTCCTCTTCTTAGCCCCCCTGTTGACGACAGCAGAGCTGATCTGATACCGATAACCGTTTGCTAGATCTGCTGCCCCTCGGTCATTTATCTGAAATCTTCTGAATCTTGACACAAATACTCTTTAGATAAGGCTCTACAAAATGGGGCTGATAGATTTTCAATTCCTGACTTTTCTGATTTTTAAAAAAAAAAAAAAAAAACTTCACAGATATCTGTGGTGGAGACCGGGGGACAGCTGTATCACCTTGAATTCCTCCAATCACAAAAAGCCAGAGTCACACTGCTGACTGAGCATTTCAGTCTCAGACCGAATTATCCACACAAACGTGCTTTTCCTGCAGTAAAGCTGAACTCTTCTGTGAGAGGTATTTTCTGGATGCTGTTCTCCAATAAAATGTTTTGGAATGCAAACAGACTCTGTCGGTTTCACACTGTGGGGAAATATAACCGGTGATACTGGGACAGTTGTAACACCCTGTTACCAAGTCATCAGTGACTTTAATTTATATTTTTCAAACTTGTTAAAATTTAAATAATTGAATTTGTATGAGAACTGACTTTTGTGGAATATTCCTGTTATCTTGTATTGCTTTGTCACTAATTATCATACTGTAGCTTTAAGAGCTCATTGTTTACCTGAGCAATCTTTGCAGACATTTTCATAGGATGTTTCTCCTGACTGCACTGATGTCGGAGTGTGGGGTCGATGATATCTCTCCCCTGACCTGTCATCCTGGTTCCCCCTTGCCGTAGCATTTGTGTTGTACCTTGTCAATCTGTAGTTGCAATAGCAGTTGCTTCTTTTGTACTGAGCTACAAGTTGTTTCAGTGTCAGTCTGGATGTTGGGTGTTTAATATTATAGATACAAGACTGTAATCTAAAGGAGTTTTGCACACAATTTTATCAGAAACCGTACAGTATAGTTGGACATAGGTCACCAGAGATACAGTAGAAGTCAACTTGTATAGATATCCAGTGAAATAATTGTGTCACCTCTAACAGCATTGCTGGAAATACAGTTAAAAAAGGGGCAAAATTAGACTTACAATACTGTCATTTGAGTGGATGTTGTCTTCAGTTTTTTCAGAGACTGTACAGTTCTGGGAAATGTAAGTCACTAGTGGTACAATGGAGATCAACCTGAGTGGGAATCAGGTTACAGACCTGCATCACCTTGAACAGTGCTCCTGTAAATACAGTTATAGCCGTTAGAGATGATAAATAAAGAACATATTTACAATCAAAGTGGAGTATTTTGAGGCTTGACATTTTTTTTAAATGAAATATCCTGCAATATTACAGGACAGTAATTGTGTATAGAGTTGGGAGTTAATCTGCATTGAAATCCATTACAAATCTGGACACCTCTTCAGGAATTTAAAAAAATATTATAGTGTGCAATGTAAGGATGATACATTTATCATAATCAGTAATACAGCAAAACCTCTGCTGGAGTGTGCATTAAAATGTTTAAAATAACAGCTTAAGATTGAAGACGTTCCTAGGTGATCGGCACCGTATTATGTAGTATAAAAGCGCAACACAATTTTAAGTGCGACTACAACTTAACTTATTTATCAATATAAGCAAACATATTATGATATATTAAGATATTAGACATAAAAAACAAAAACATCGGCAATCACTTTTTGGCACATCACTGGTATAATTTACTCTTCGCGAGGCTATCTTTATAGATGAGGCCATATTAAATAAATCAGGTGGAGGGTGCTCTTTTAATTGTGACTGTTTTCCCAAAGCCTTTCAGCATTCCCAGAGGCACGAATAAAAAAGGACCTCCTCATAGAACTTAACTTTCCAAAACGCAAACCGTCACAGGCTTCGTGACATCGTTTCACGTGTTAGTTGAGAAGAAGAATAGCGGAAGTCGTCTGCCTTTCAATCGGCGTCGTTTCACCGAAAATCACACTCGGAGAGTTGTGGTTAGGTTTCGTTTCCTGTGAATAACCCGCCCAGCTGAGGTCCTCTTCCTCAGCCTCCTCTCCTCTGTATCCTCCGCAAACAGGCAGGGAAGGTGGCGCTTCCTCCTCCCCAGGATCCGCCGCATCAGCCCGTCAGAGGAGCCCAGCGTTAAACCGGGGGGACCGCAGACTGGACGTGTCCGTGGGTGAGTGTCATAACTATCAGGGAAACTCAGTAAATGCTTAGTAAGGATGGAGCCGGTTAACTCGGCGCCTTTGTGTGTTAGTATTTCTTGAACGGTTTATCTTTGTATGATTTATCTTTCTATAATTACGATACAGCTCCCTGGCTCCTGTGTCACACTGAAAAAGCGTCTTTAACCAGTGACTGAATCATATTCTGTTGTTCTGGTGGCTCGAGGAGAATGCTTCACACCAAAGCTCTTCCTGCTTTTATTCTAACCACAGCTGACGTCACAGAGCGCAGCCGTGAGCCCACAGCGCTCATATGTGCTGTTAGATTAGTACAGGAGCCATTAGACCGAGAGAAGAGCTTCAGGTTTATGTCACTGACATAATGCTACAGATACTAAAGCTTGTTCTAATGTAATGGGCTTAAACAAACCAGTCAAAAGCAACTGTTATCTTTTGTGCAGCCTTCTGCAGGCATAACAAAGCTAAACAAACGCGCTAAACCAGTTCTTCTACACATTAGTAAATGCATAAAAAATTACAAGTTTTTTTTACAACATCTTGAAGTGAAACAACAACCTGGTTATAATATTCTTAGAAATAAATAAATGTGTGTGTATGTGTATGTGTGTTGTACTGCTTATGTTGTGTATCACTTTAGTTTTATAAAACATGTGTTAGATCCCCCACAATTTCTTACAGTTGTGACAGCTCTCCGTTTAATCAGGGTCCCGGTTGCTTGTCAGCGGGGTCTTACCTCAGCTCAATTCAAGACAACACTACTTAAGCTGTGGCGGGGTAACTCACCTGGCTTCTGACCACCGGTAGTCCTGACGTTTGCCCCAAGCTTCCCCTGCGATCAGTCAGGAAGGCTTCCTGCAGCTGGGCCCAAAGTGCAGTCTCGTCAGTTGTGGTGGCTTACCCCTGATGGATCAGTGCACGTGGTCCTGGCCAGGTTACATTTCAAGGCTGGGAAAGGAAGAAGCCCTAGGGACATAAGTTAGTTTAAGTGGAATTAGGAGACTAGTGTGACCCACAGAGCCTGATGTTATAGCTTAACTTGCCTATCGTTTTACTATCAAGAGACTATTCGTACCAAATACTGGGAGAAATTACTGTCAACAGAGACCTTCTGACTTTTTAAGGTCAAATTTTATTTTGCAGGTCCAGCTTAAGCATTTTGCAGTAGCTCAAATCAACTTTTAATCAAAATCTTAAAACTCAGAATCAAATTCAATAAAATCAGAAAATTAAACTGAATCAAAATGAGTTACTTATGAGCTGGGTTGATGAATGGGGGTTCTGGTAATGTCCAATTTCATCCAATAATTCCTTTTTGGAAAGGAAAGACTTAAAGTGAGTCGCTCGGCCGAAGCGACCACACCCTAGTCCGATCCGTTGAAACTGCCTCCGTGAAGTGGTGGAAAAGGAGAAGTCCAAAAGGAAGATGCTGCTATCCTTCTGTCAACTGTCCTTTATAATCCTCACGCTGTAATTTGGAAATCCACTTCGACTCCGTACAAAGTCCCAAGATTGAAAATCCAACAGCGACCCACTCCGGGTCCTCAGCAGGGAGAACTCTTGGGACCGCTGATAGCCGAATTAGTCCACAGAGGGGTTTGGGCGTGCCCCCTCTGCTGGAGCAGTCTTGTCCGAGGGAAAGTTTCCTGAAATTCTTGTCTGATGATTCGTTATCAACATATGGGTCATTTTGTTCCTTCCAGTCTGGGACATGTCTGAGCATGTTTCTAACTTTGCCCTTGCTCGTCTCTAGGCAACAGTTTTTAAGTTCCTCATTTTACCTTCAGCTCAGTGATTTCACAACTTCCTTAGTACTTTGCCATCTATCATTTCTGTGTTACAGTTACACTCATTATTCGATTCTACATGAAATAAATCATTCTCTAACAATTCTATAAATTTGAATTATGATTGTCCATACAGTGCCAGGCTTAGGCTATCAGGTAATCAAGATCTCAACTCACTTGACACGTGAAAACCATCATCGTCTGGGTGACGTGTTAAAAATCTTGTGGAAGTTGGTGATGAATTATATTTGTTTGGATACAGATTTTTAAATGCATTTCATCACTAGCAGTAGCGCTTGAAATCTATAAAACACTGCATCAAAAAGAACAGAAAGGTGACAGATGTGTCTGCGCCAACAAAGGAAGACTTCCCCAAACAGCTTTAGAAACAACCTTCTGTCTTTGGAGTACAGATTGCTCGAGTTTACGCGGTGCGCCTAAAGGCACCATGAGTTTTAGCGCCACAATTTCTCTGCAAAGCATAGATGGAGAGACTGCAGTGATGGACAGCATGCAATGAGGACTTTGGGTTTTATGAAGGCCAGATTAAAGTTTGGCATGCAGGCCTCCTAACCCTCTGATACAGTGTAAATTTGCCTTGGTTACGTCAGTAACAATGGGTATCTCTCGACCTTTGCTTTGTGATAACTCAGAGTTTTATAACTAATGGTAGCACAGGTAGTACAGGTAAACATTTCTTTTCAGGTTAAGCCTTGTAGCTGTAATGACTGCTGACTGGCCATGACGTACAGTAAAGAAATTCATGGGGGTGTTACCTTAAAACCAGGTGAGCTGGCTAGCTTTCTAAATTGCAACACTCCCATATGTTGCACAAAATGTAGCATAGCTGGAACACATGGGACCACGGTGAGGAGACGGGTCCAAAATATTTTTTGTCTGATGTGGTTGTGATAGGAATGCTCGTTTATTTAGAATGAGAAGCAAAGATGGCTGGCTTTAGGTACTTATCAAAGTCAGTATCACATCTTGTAACATTTACACATTATTCTAACACACTAATACGTCCTCTTAATACCTGCATTTCACAGACATTTCAGCATGGTACGTAATAGTTAAAGAAAGACCCTCCATGAAAGTCACACTATGATCATTGTTCTCAGTGTGTAGCAATCTCTGTGTAGAAATGAGACTAAATTCTTGAAATGCTGCAAACCCCTCAGCTAAGTGTAAAAAGTGTCTTGGCTGCCTGTAAAACCAAATGACTCACTGTATGCACCTCTTCAGCTCCCTCTGACACTCCCAGTTAAACTCAGTTAAGTTCTGTTTCATTAAAATACCAGTATTTCTCAAGAGCATTCAGGTACAGGGGTTGGAGAATGAAACTGAAACACCTGGTTTTAGACCACAATCATTTATTAGTATGGTGTAGGGCCTCCTTTTGCTGCCAATACAGCGTCAGTTCGTCTTGGGAATGACATATACAAGTCCTGCACAGTGGTCAGAGGGATTTTAAGCCATTCTTCTTGCAGGATAGTGGCCAGGTCACGACGTGATGCTCCCACACTGAAAATGACAGGTGTTTCAGGTTCATTGTCCAACCCCTGTATGTAGGGATCAGCTCCTAAACAGGCAGCAGGAGGACTGAGTGAAGAGTTACAATCAAAGTTTGGACAGCATGCTCACAGCTTTGACCCATCCAGTGATGCCCCTGCTCTAATAACATGTCCCCCTCTCATTCCAAATAAATGAATGTTTCTAGTGGCAACCATCACAACTCCATTAGATGCCAAATTAAGACAGGATATTTTTAGCATTAAATTTACCGTTTACCAGTTTGCAACAAACTGCATCCCATAAAAATTTGCAGATCATGTTTGCGTGATTCATTTTAATAATCTCCTCTCAAATGTTTACGCTTTGAAAGGGGAAACTCCTACAAATAGACATGCAACTAAGCCAGCCCAAAATATGGCCCCGTCCACACCTTTCAGTTCCTGAACTTTGGGTTCGGATGCTGCAGGCCGTTGCTCCCAATCGCACCCCTCCAGGTTTCACTGTCATTGTCCTGATAAGCACTGAAGATCTTCTGTAGGACAATGGTTCCTCAGCTGGGACACCTTCCAGGACCCCACCTAGGGACTCCAAAAGGCCAGTTACTCTGAACTGATATTCAGCGAGTGAGTGTAAACTACAGTCAGCACATTAAAAACATTTGCCACCTTTTAAAAAAAAAAAAATTCCCAAAGGAGGTCACAAACTATTAAGCAGCTGAAGTCTTATATCAACAAAGGAATGTGAAAACATTTTGCTTTTAAACTACACTAATTAGTCTTCTCAGTTTCTCGATGCTTGCAGAAGATTGTTACTACCAAATTGGTTCTGTTTCTTCAGTATTTCCACTTTCTTTTGCAGCATTAAACGCCGAGACTTGTAAAAATTTGCCAGCCATGATGGATTTGCAGGAAAAATTAAGGTGAGGCTGAAATCTATTAATTTTTGTTACTGTCAATACAGTTTCTATTCCTTTACTGTCAATTGTTCTTGTTATTTTGTAGCATCAGTGATGTAAATTTGTGAAAAAGGAACCAGTGCTGCCATGGCAGATCAAGGTGAAATCAAGGTGAGTAACAATTGAAAGATGCTACAAAAAGGTACCATCATCTATTGAACAACAATTCGCTAACAGGGACCACATCTTTAATTCGATTCTTTAATCTCTGTAGATTATTATGAATATATAACTGGTAGGCATGCGATGACCAGCAGCCCGTGACTTTGATTGGGTAGTTTGAGATCCCTTTGCAAGAAGTGAACAGGGAAAGGTGGCTGAGGAAAGGGGCCAATCATGAACCTGTCCTCCTTTAGTGAACAGGCTGTCTACGACATGTGCATATGATACAAAATTAGATAATGTAGTGATGTCAAAGGAAGGAAAAGAGTCGGTTAGAAGCAGGAATTGTAGGAAAGGAACACATTCCAAGCAGTCCAGTAAGTAGCCAGAGTGCCAGGAGAGAGGTTGTTAATGATGGCTTCTTGAGAAGGGCTGATAAGCCCGGAGATGGTGGAGTTCAAAGCTTGAATATTTTGGCTGAAAATTCAGGAACTGGTGTCAGGCTTGCCTCTGCATGAGGGGCAAAGGTTCAGAATGTCTGCAGTGAGAGACAAGATATGGAGTCAGCAACGGCATTATGTGTGTGCTACAAGTAAGAATCGGTGAGTGACGGACAACCGTTGCTTTGGCCTTTATTAATTATGTCTACTAATGCAAGATTATACGAGCAGATGAGGATGGATCTTTTTGACCATCGTGCTTGCATAGCAAGGCAGCAATTGGTGATGGTTATGTTTATTACTTAACATCATATTGTCTCCTGATA